>APFE030239311.1:3504-139732 GCA_000404065.3 Pinus taeda | reverse complement strand
AAGTTTGGTTTTACAAAATGTGTGCCCCGAGACACATATGGCTACCTCATCCATATAAAAACTACATGGAAAACATCTAAGTAGAAAAATTAGTGGTTCTCATGATAAAACGACACTACACGAACTATCTTGCGCAGTAATTGACCAATACGACTAGGCACTTAGATTTTGTGTCGTTGAAGTCGCAATGGAAGTTGATCGACCATGGTCTCATCAATATCATGTGATTTAGGGGAGTTTTGACATTTAAAATGGGCCTCCTAAGGAAATTATAAAATAATAGTGGAAATAATAGAACACGATTAGATTACATCATCAAATTTTTGAGGAAAAAAGAAAAAACTATTTTTTAAACTCGTATTTTCAATTTATCTCCGTATGGGTTTACTCAAATTTCGAGTGGAGACAATTGTTGGATCCAAAATTTGATTCCTCATCCAAGGAGTACCCATGTTGCATACTTTTGATAGACCTTGCTAAATGAAAATTTAGAAATACATGAAAAACGTGATTGCAATCACATTTTTTCATGTGTTTCTCATTTTTCGTGTAGTAGAGGCCATAAAAATTATGCAACATGGTAACTCCTTGGATGAGGAATTAATAGTTTCATCCAATGAGTAGTCCTGCTCGAAATTTTAGTAAAACCTTAGGGAGATAAGTTAAAAATACGAGTTGAAAAAGTAGTTTTATTATTTTTTAATCTTTTTACCTTTTTACTCCAAAAATGGTGAATCATCCCCCATGCTTGACATCATCATCTTGAATCCTATTGGTTATTATAAAATTTGTTTTGGTTGTACATATTTCTTAGGAGGCCCATTTAGACCTCAAAAATCCATTAATGTCAGTCCTTCCATGTGGCGCTCCACATATAATAGGATCTCTGCTACATCAGGATCTCGTAGTGCATCCGGTCCTACCACAACGACCTATAGTGGTCTCACTTCCTCCTCTTATGGTTGTCTCTATGGGCAATGGAGATATATATCACCTATTGGTTGAGTAGGTCCCATGTCTACGTGAAAACATCAAATAGTTTAGTCTCAGGAACATAAAAAAACACAAAAAAAAAACGTAAAACCTTAAAAAATGTATTGGTTGAAGTGTCTTACTTGAAGCATCACATTTCTCACCCTCAAGAAACTTGAGCTTAGGATCATCATAGAAATCCATCCCTGCATAAGGATAATCATTGATAACAATGAACTGCCTGCGTAGCCATCCAAAGAAGGCTAGTGAAAATTTGATGACTGATGGGATTGCATGTCGACTCATATGGTCTATCCACCTCCTCATTTGTGGGGTCCTCGGATCAATGGGATCAAGTACAATCTGTTGAGGCTATAGTAATGGCACCCTCTCTAGAGAAAAGGAGACTAAGATCGCGTCATAGCCAAATTTCTTCAACTTCCCATCCTTTTCTTTAGTAACTTGTTCCTTCAAATTGACCAAGACACCCTCACTCTAGTTAAATATTGTTGGCTCTAGACATTTTATCACATACTTCATGTATGATTAGATTGCTATATGTAGTGTTGAGCTACCTAGAAATCTTGCGATAATGAACAAGAACATTCTTAGAGGTAATTGGGTTACATCCTTTATGATGATCTATCCATCCCTAGTAGGAAGGGCTTGAGGTCTACAATATGTAGTGATATAGTCTTTCACAATCTCGTTTCCATTTCTTCCACCTAGAAGAGAGACGGGGGCACCTCGCTTTGAAAATCCTATCATAAAGTAAATATCCTATACCTGTATCTTGAGAATATTATCCCCAAACCTGAATGCCTGTGCTTGAATATCCCAAGAATAGACAAGGTACTTCAACAACTCCATTTGTTGTGTCATACCAAGAAGCCAAAAGAATTTCAATAACCCACAATTTTTTAGTGCTTGGATGGTAGCGGGGTCATTTGCTGCATTCAAATATTGTTCCTTATGTTCTATTTCTCGCCAAATGAAATCCATTTTGTGCTAATGCGTACCTGAAACATCAACAAGGAATCCATTAGGCTCTTTCCCATGCAAAAATATTGACAAAATTTGAGGCAAAACTGAAATACAACTTAGGAAAATGCATCCAACGCACCCTAGCAGTGTTTACTAGGGTGTTCCACCTTTTCCTATAGTGTTCCTATGCCTAGGTGCAACACAGTTTTCAACACAGGGGGTGCACTAGTCCCAAGGTGTTTTTTATGAACCCCGATGGCCTCAAAACCTTAAAAATTTTGCATCAAAACACAAAAATGGTCCATAGAAAGATAGAGAAAGGTTTAAGCTCCTACCTAGAAATGACGACACTTGAAATGGTTCCCTATATTGGCCGCAATTAGTTGAAGAAAATCGAGGGCAAAAGGGCTCCAAATACTCACTATTGAAGGTAAATGGTAAAATTGACAATTCATTTTGAATATTTATGGTCATTTTCTCATTATTTTATTCATTTTTAGTGTTTTGACCTACATATGCTTCCTTTTTTCTATGAAACGGGTATGTTTAATCCTTTTTGTGGTGTTTTGAGTAGGTCGACAACTGTTAGCAGATTTTCGTTATGTTTGAATAGGTTACTTTGACCATAGAGTACACTTTTAACTCTTTTTCAGACTCTTTAAACCTACGAAAAAGGAACCCCCTGGAGTCCTTTTTCAACTCTTTTCAAACTCCCAAAATATGAAAATATTGTCGAGCACTTTTCTTTTAGAACTCATAAAAGTAAATGAAAATATGTCTAATCAGTATAAGTTTAATCCTTTTCCAAACTAAGATAGACTAACTATAAAAAAGGAATACCTTAGTTAAACATGGCTAAGAGGTTCTCCTGGGTATTGTTTTCTACCTTTTTAGACCTAAGGGACTATCTACAAAAAGGGACATTTAGAATTTTGTTTTTCGCCTATTTTTCAAACTATCTAAGCACGAAAAATATGTTGAGTTTTATCTTTGTGGGAATCGTAAAAACATAAAATAGTGATGGAATCGTCGATCATCACGGGGCCAAACCACCCCTTCTTAGGGTTCATTAAATATACTTAGAGGGATTCATCCAAAAGAATGAACTTATATATCAAACATATGTTATCCTCCTCAAGCTTGTTAAAAAATAAAGAGGTCCTAACCAATATGGTTGGGGAAATTGGGAAAACAAGAGATTCCATTTTTCTAATGGTAGCGAGTGTCTCTTGAAAACAACACTCTTCCACTTCATCTTCATGGCTGTTGGGTTGTATAATCTGCTTGTCTTTTGGTTATCATACCATTTTCAGGACCTCCATTTTGGTTTTGAGTCAATGTTACCAACTCCATTCAGTTACTGATGTGTTCAAGAGAAGTCATTTAGATGATCTCTGCTATAATACTCTTAAGTATTTATTTCATGTCTATCTTTCCTAATCTAGTTCCATGTCAGCATCGTTCTGATCATTATGTTTCAATCATCATACTCGTTTCATGTCGTTGATGGGGAATACATCAAGGCCCTCCTGCAACAAGTCACTTCCTGTCGACATCAACACATCATGGAGGAAGTTGACTTATAAACACCCCTTGGCACCTTGGTTCTTGCATACATTAGTCACAAGTTTCATCACTCTTGGCAGCAGGTTTATGTCATTGGCCTATAGTAGCTTGAGAGCCATTAACATCATCGGTGGTTTCTCTTGCATTTTTTAATGGCTTACATCATTGGTCAGTATTAAAATAGTGTCTACCATGTTTGAATCCAGCTCATTCATTCACATGGTTAGACTCATACATTATTTGGTCGTGTGAATGAGATAGAAGACCCTGAATCTAGTTTCATCCTTCTAGGCTACTATTTAAGGAGTTATACAAAGATCACAATGTATGATGGTCAAGATCATATAGATAGTCATCCAGTCATGGGTCCACCAACTGCTAATGTGGACACATTTTTTTATCATTGTACATGTTATGTTAGCTTATGACCTGAGTATGGGTATGCCTCCCTCATCAAACAAATATATCATGTTGTAAATGTATTATAACAGATGAATTCATTAGTTATCCTTGATCCCTTCTTGTCACAAGGTAAAGTACTTAAGTCATTAGTCATCATCTATGACTTTGTGCTTTAGTGGCATTTTGTTATAGGCCATTTTGTCACATACAATCAGTAAGCCTCCTAATGGGATCAATCAACATCGTATTCCCCTTGTCATAATCTTGCACAAAGCCCTAGGCATGTACCTTTCATTTCCCAGAGTTTTAGCCTTAAACTGCATCATCTAAGCAAGTTTGAGGACCAACGCTTCCTATAAGCCTACTATGGTACGTTCACCAGTAGGTTGCTCCACTATGGCTTGCGTTGGTCAACAACAGGTTGCTCCCATTTGCACCTGCGTTGGTGCTAGAAATTTGAGAGAGTGATCGGGATTCTAGAAGCTTCCCCTTCTAGGAGTTTTTAGAAGTTGTTTCAATTACTTACCTTCGATAAAACATTCAGATCCTATCCTTCCCTAATTTGGATTTTGCATCACTTATCACTTGATCCTATCCCTCCATAAAAGGTGGATCTCTTACCTTAGATTGGTAATTGGATAAGAAATCCCAACTTAGCTTACTTCTCTATATATTCCTAGCCTTTTATGTGGTTGGGGGTTGGCTTTTGGAGAGTAATTTTTCCCTTATGTTGTTGTAGTGAGTGGTCATCATCTCATGCATTTAGGATGATTGGAGGTGCATATTGTGATAAGGAAAGTCAACAACTTGGAGGAGATATTCTACAATATCAACTACTACTTATGGTTTTAATCTCATTCCATTTATAGTAATGCAAAGAATCCATTGTTTTCCTATATGTGATGTTGTTATTTCACTTATTTCAATACCATGTTGATCTGTTGAATGAAGTACTTAGATGATACTGCATAGATCTCATAATTTCTTGGCTTATGTTATCTGACTGTGTAGGTTCTAATTTTGGCATTCAGAGCTGGAATTGGAGCTTCCAAGCTGAAGAAGGAGAAAAGTGTGTGAAGGATTCCAAGTAGGCTTCACTCTGTTGTCTATTTACTTTAAGGAAAAGCATTATGTTCCTTGTCTCTATGTTGTTCTAGGTTAGCCACTGACCTAGTTGAGATACTTTTGTTTGCAATCATAAATTCCATATAATATGACATGTATTCCAAGTTGAATGGTGGGTAAAACATTATAGTGGGCATCACTTCTGGTTTATTAATGGCTATGGAAATTGGCAAAGGAAAAGAGGCAATAAATGATAGTTTAATTAAGGAAATAAAGGAAAATAGGAAAGAAGGAAGATGAAGAGACACAAATATGCTTTCAAGAGAAATTAGAGAGAAAATGAAGGAAAGTGAAAGAAAAAAGGAAAAAGGAAAGGAAGATTCTAGACATCAATGATAAATAGGCATTAGAGAAACAATTCACATCTTTTGTCAGTTCAATTTTGGTTCTCTCATTCCAAACTCTTGCACACTTAGAGCATTTTAGAATTCAATAGGACTTGGAGAAAGAAATAAAAGTACAAGCAAGGAATTGGTGGGCAACAGAAAATAAAATTGGATCAACTGCTATAGTAGGGATACATTACAGGTAATAGGTTGCATGTGTGATTTCCTTGTTGCGATTTGGATGCATAGTATATGCATGTGGTTCCTTGGTTACTTGTTTTTGTTGGACCTTAAAATTGTCATTCATTTCCATTACATTTTCACTTATATTTCCATATTGTCACCTTCACTGCACTTCCATTTCATTACATTTACCTCCATTTCATTACATTTACCTTACCATTATCATTATTAGGTCACATTTATGTTTCTCCAAACTTTATTAATTCTTAACATTTTAAAGTGAATTTATGGTTTAAAATTAGAAAATAATGTGCATATGCTTATACCTAATAAGTGGGATGAGATTGTTGACATGTGTATGTCAAAAGAAAGCTTCTAAAAGAACTTTATGTGGCCTCCCAAAACCAAACTCGAATTTGAGTGGAGAAGATCATGGGATCATAAGGATATGTGTCTCATTTCTTATTTGTATTGAAACTCTAAAAAGACATGTGTCTTATCATTTCCCATTTTGATTGTAACTCTAGAGATATAGGGAGAGATTCATGGACTCTCATTAATGAGATAGATTCTCATCTTTTTTTATAAATAGGGGAAGTATTATCCTATCAAGGCGGGTAAAGGAGGAAAAGAAGAAAAATAATTATAGAATGTTTGTAACAAGGCTTGAGATAGAATGGAATGTAAAGTGAAGAGCTATTGATGTAATGAGATTAGGAGTGTAGATTTCCAATGTGTAAAGTTGTGAGTTCAATAAAGAAGGTTATTTTCTATTATTGAATTTTAGAATGTGAGTTTTGTGAGTTGGAATGCTATTGGACAATCGAAGGGCCCCCATCAACCATGTGTATCCCTTTTTAAATTCGTAAGTTAATTAGTTTGTTTTACTTTGATTCATGTAGATAGTTTAGCTTTCCATTGCAAATGTTATTTTATTTTTAAATTGTATATTTACTTCACTGTGTAATTTTATGTTTCCTAAGAGATTCTAAAAAAAGTAGTGTTTTATTTATTTTCTAAAATTGGATTTCTTGAAGCATTAGAGCATACAGTGACTTAGTTTTCTTTCACATCTCTTTACAATTCTTTCTTAGATTTAGCTTTACATTCACTGTTTAACCCTATGTTTTCCAAAGAGGTTCTCAAGAAGGTAGCATTCAACTATTTTCAATATTGGTTGCTTGAGGCTTTAAGAATAAACAATGATTTAGTTTCTTTCCTTATGCTTTTGTCATGCTTTTTAGATTAAGCTTTCATCTATTGTGTAATCTCATGATCAGCAAGTCCAAGAAGGTAGTTCTTCCAATTTGGGTTGCCTAAGAGGCATTAGATCACATAGTAGCTGCAATATTTCATTTCCATGCTTTTATGATGCTTTCTTATATCACGACTAATGTATACTCGATTGCTTAAGTCCTTTCAAGAAGATGATTTCGACGTCTTCCTATATTGAATGTTCACAATAGTATTTGAGCGTGTAGTAGATCATAGTTGTTTTTATATTGCTTGCTTTCATTTCATTTCATAGGATTAGTTTTATTTTTGATCAATAGCTTTCAAGGATAGGATAGGAAGTGATTTCATTTTCATCTTATTAATGAATACAATTGTATCTAGAATAATGCCCTGCTTTTCATAGACAAGGTGTCGGCCTAGATTAGACTAACCGTTCAAGTTTTTGATTTGATTTTATGCAAATTAAGTTAGTTGAAGTACATTTCCTTTTCTTCCTTATTAGAAATTAGTTTTTATATTAAACATCCATTAGAGTTAGTTGATCATTGACACTTAACATCCATTAAAATCATTAGGCATAAAAGACAAAACCCTCAAAACAATACAAAAACATACTCAACAAAGTAATAAACAAGGTTAACTAAGCACATATTGTGCACCACACTTCATCAGTTTACTAACCCTGGTCGATAATTTATGTTAGAAATTTAAGACATTAAATTGGTTGAACATTTTGGCGCCATTGTCGGGGAAGTGTAATTAGGAGACCTTATTTCTTACATCTAAAAAAAAAATGAATAATAATTTCTCGAGTATGCTCTCCTCCTGCACTTGCGTGATCTAGAGGATCAGAAAAATAATCTTTATGTCAATAAATAAAATTAAAAAAAAACAACAAGAAAAATTAAACATAATAAAACAAAAGAGAAAAAAACTTCAAATATACAAACCTTCAAGCACCATGTAGCTATGGCAAATTGCTGAGGTTTCCCACTTGCAGAAAAGACAAAGCCAATTGGAGTTTAGTGAGCAAGGTTGAGTTTTAATTCGATTAAAAGAGCAGTTCACTCTCCAATATATATTTTACTCTGACTGTTAATCATCAAAAACCAAATGCCAAGGAATGAATCTTGTCCTTACATTGCCCACCATTGAATCATGTAGGTGTGATGTGGATAGTTGATCCTTGAAGAACACATACAGTCATTCTCCCAAACCTTGAAGTTTCTCATTCTGATTTCTAAGGAAGAGGCATCAATAGATATTTCTTTCTTGAAAGCCTGGATGAGGTGGTGCTAGTGAGAGACAAAGAGGTGAAGGAGCAGAATCAATGTTTGAAGTTTGAGCAATCCAAAGGTAATTAGCTTTGATTTGATGCATCGGAGGGACTTCGAGG
Source organism: Pinus taeda (assembly GCA_000404065.3). NCBI lineage: Eukaryota > Viridiplantae > Streptophyta > Pinopsida > Pinales > Pinaceae > Pinus > Pinus taeda. The sequence continues at coordinate 131,542 of APFE030239311.1, read as the reverse complement.
CATGGATTATTACATGAGAATTGATATTTGAGGCAAAAGAAGTGGTTTCGAAAGTATTTGTTCAAGATGGAGATGAAGATCCACCATTTTATGACCCATTTTTGTATCTAGAGCAAGCTAGCCTAGCCACTCAACCATGGCACCTCCATGCTGAATCGAAGCAACCTTCCAAAAACTACAAATCAAACCACACCAATTGAATTCACAACGATTCTTAGAAAATGCAGCAGCATAAACACACAATTTTAAAGTGAAAATTATGACAAAACCTAGATGAATTAGAAAAACACAAGAATTGGGTTTTTATGGGAACAGGGTGAATTAGGTATCCCAGAAATGCGTTTCCGAATTTCACAACCGTTTGAGTGAATTTTATGGTTCTTCAGAGCCTTAGTTTCCAAACTGCGTCAGGAAAAATAGATTCTTTTTTATGCACAAGGTTTTGTTGGCAATAAAACATTTAATTCACTAATACTTCTAGTCAAACAATGACTCTTGCTTCTCCATAAAATTTCAACAGATTTACCCTCCCAATATGGCAAACCTTAGCACGTATTCATGTAGGTGTGATTCACATGGGAGTACCAGCTACGATTACTCAAAATGATTTCATCAAATCGAAACAGGGAGATCCTGCAACAATCAATTCTGAAGGATGAGTGAATCTCTAGGATCGATCCGCCAATGGAAAATAAGAAGATGGGAGAAACACTAGATGAATTCTGTAATTGTTATTTCAAGATCTTGATCTACGCCAGTTCCAGTTACAAATCTCTAGGGGATTTTTTTTTTAATCATCTAATGAAGGCATTCCAATTTTGAAGAGGAAATGCTAGATGGAATCATGAAAACTCACAAAAGTTGGTCTAACAGAATGAAATGTGCAATCAATTTTTTGAAGCAATTTATAAAAATGAAAATACTTGCAACATTTGATTGAAATAATTTTTTTTACAAGTACGTTTTCATATTTTTGACAACATGTTATTTTTGTAGCACAAACGACGATTCAATAATGGTTTGCAGAAAATTATTTAGATGATTTCTGACCATTTGATATTAATGTTGTTGCTATGTATTTTTCTATGAAGTTTTAACTTGCAGGACACAACAAATCTTTGTGATGCTAATCATTTTACCGAGCACGGTGCATGAAGTCATCCAACAACACGAAGTTGATTCATTTTTCATGGTTATTTTTTAAAAATGGATTGTTATCGATATCATGAATTGGACCAAATATAACACTTTTGATTTTCCTTAATCTATTTTATTTGACTTTCAATTTTTGCATAAGAATCAGAAAGAAATTAGCTATTTATTTTTTAACACACTAATGTTCTTTGTGTCAAGTTATTTGCAGGTTTAGGATGATTGAATGATCAACAAGGAGATTAAATTATGATGACAATTACTCTTTAAAAGACCAATCTCATGAGAAACATAAGAACAAGTCCATGTCCATATTCATCAAAACCGTTACTCTTCCTCCCTTTTGAATTATAAATCCATCCAAGAACTTTGAATCAAGCCACAATTATTTTCCCCACAAGAGTTAGTTGTTAATTTTCCTTTATTCACATACACTTCCCATTACTTTTTGTCTACTCTTGACCCGCAAATAAAATCAAGAAGCTCACTGACATGCTTATTTCCCATTGTCATTATTATTTTCCATTGTCATATTCCATTTTCATTTTTCCTTTCCTATCCTTTTCATTTAGCAAATAAACCCTGCTTCAATGCAAATTATTGAGTCCATAGTCCTTTGAGTCTAAAATCCTTGCAAAAACACCTTGAGGCTTGCATGCCTTAACAGAAAGTCCTCATGTCGACGAACAATGGGAATACATTAATGTCCCTTGTTCATCAGATCTTTTAGGTACTCAACAAAAGCAAAATTATTCGTACTTAGCAACATGTGTTTGAGCATCTTGACTCTCATTGTCATCAATGGTGAGAGTTCTCGTGTTGACTAGTGGCATCCATTAATGGCCACTAAATCAACAATTTCCTGCTATGTTCGACATCAGAGCATCTATTCACATAGCAGGAATTGTGCCAATGAGTTTTGAAGACATGAAGACTATCATTTTCAGCATTTTGGAGCAAATGTAGAAGACATGCAGCTATGGAATCAACTAATAGCTGCAGAATCCAATAATAGCTACAAAAAACAAATAACAGATATTAACTATTACATTATTGTTATGAGCATACAAAGGCTTTTCAAAAGTACTAAAAAGATAATTGGATACAAACACAATCATGTTTGTCACACAAGAACCAACTATAATGCAATCCAATAAAGATATACTTTGCAAGAATAATTAAATTATCATTATGCAAAGTTCAAAGGTGAAAATTGAATGCAACAACAAAATATGGTTGTAACGCAAGAGCCAACCATGTTGCAATTAAAATAAAACATTTTGCAGAAGTATGAAGTTATCAAATGATATTATGCAAAGTTAAGCCAAAGCTCAAGGATAAAAAGTAATTAATGTAATAGATTGCACGAGGACACACAATAGCTTCAGTTGGGGGGTATGTTGGGCCTTGAAATTATCATTCATTTCCATTACATTTTCAATTATATTTCCATATTGTCATCTTCACTCCACCTCCATTTCATTACATTTACATTACCATTATCATGATTGGGTCACATCCATTATATTATTGGGTCACATTTATGTTTTTCCAAACTTTATTAATTCTTAGCATTTTTAAGTGAATTTATGGTTAAAAATAAGAAAATAATGTGCATATGCTTATACCTAACAAGTGGGATGAGATTGTTGATATGTGTAGGTCAAAAGGAAGCTTCTAAAAGACCTTTATGTGGCCTCCCAAAACCAAATTCGAATTTGAGTGGAAAGATCATGATATCATAAGGATATGTGTCTCATTTCCTATTTTTATTGAAACTCTAAGAAGACATGTGTCTTATCATTTCCCATTTTGACTGTAACTCTAGAGATATAGGGAGAGATTCATGGACTCTCATTAATGAGATAACTTTTCATCTTTTTGTATAAATAGGGTAAGTTTTATCCTATCAAGGGGGGTAAAAGAGGAAAAGAAGAGAAAGAATTATAGAATGTTTTGTAACAAGGCTTGAGATGGAATGGGATGTAAAGTGAAGAGTTATTAATGTAATGAGATTAGGAGTGTATATTTCCATTGTGTAAGGTTGTGAGTTCATCAATAAAGAATGTTATTTTCTATTATTGAATTTTAGAATGTGAGTTATGCGAGTTGAATGCTATTGGACAATGGAAGGGCCCCCATCAACCATGTGAATCCCTTTGTAAATTTGTGAGATTAATTAGTTTGTTTTACTTTGATTCATGTAGATAGTTTAGCTTTCCATTGCAAATGTTATTTTATTTTTCAAATGTTGATTTAACTCACTGTCTAATTTTATGTTTCCTAAGAGCTTCTCAAGAAAATAGTGTTTGATCTATTTTTTAAAATTGGATTTCTTGAAGCATTAGAGCATACAGTGACTTAGTTTTCTTTCACATGTCTTTACAATGGTTTCTTAGATTTAGCGTTGCATTCACTGTTTAACTCTATGTTTTCCAAAGAGGTTCTCAAGAAGGTAGCATTCAGCTATTTTCCAATATTGGTTGCTCGAGGCATTAAGAATAAACAGTGATTTAGTTTTTTTCCTTATGATTTTTTCATGCTTTTTAGATTAAGCTTTCATTTATTTTTTAATCTCATGATCAGTGAGTCCAAGAAGGTAGTTCTTCCAATTTGGGTTGCCTAAGAGGCATTAGATCACATAGTAGCTGCAAGTTTTCCTTTCCATGCTTTTATGATGCTTTCTTATATCACATCTAATGTATACTCAATTGCTTAAGTCATTTCAAGAAGATGATTTCGACATCTTCCTATATTGAATGTTCACAATAGTATTTGAGCATGCAGTAGATCATAGTTGTTTTTATATTGCTTGCTTTCATTTCATAGAATAGGATTAGTTTTATTTTTGATCAAGAGTTTTCAAGGATAGGATAGGAAGTGATTTCATTTCCATCTTATCAATGAATACAATTGTATCTAGAATAATGCTCTACTTTTCATAGACATGGTGTTGGCCTAGATTAGACTAACCATTCAAGTTTTTTATTTGATTTTATGAAAATTAAGTTAGTTGAAGTACATTTCCTTTTCTTCCTTCTTAGAAATTAGTTTTTATATTAAACATCCATTAGACTTCATTGATCATTGACACTTAAAATCCATTAAAATCATTAGGCATAAAAGACGAAACCCTCAAAACAATACAAAAACATACTCAACAAAGTAAGAAAGAAGGTTAACTAATCACATATTGTGCACCACACTTCATCAATTTACTAACCCTGGTCGATAATTTATGTTAGCAATTTAAGACTTTAAATTGACTGAATAGTTGTCATTGGCATGGATATTTTCCTTCATTGACAGCGGTTTCAACCTTTCCTTGCCATTTCCTAGATAGACATGATGTAGTGGACTCCCCATTTGGATTTTTTATTAGTTCTCAGGTTCCCTATGGTTGTGGGTTGGGATAGAATATATAGAGCCTTGGAATAGCTTGGGTTCCCTGGAGGTTATGGGTTGAGATGGTAGTTCTATGCATCCCAGTAATAGCTTGGGTCCCTAGAGCGTATGGGTTTGTATAGGAGTCCTTACAACTATGGAAAACTTAGGAAGAAACCGATCTAGTTTTTTATTAGTGATTTCTGGACTATTTAAGTGAAATAATTGTGGTTGAGGGTTGAGGTGGTTTGGCCTCTAGAATCCCTAGTTGGTTCTAATTTGGTTTAACCCTTATGATCCAACATTCATGCTTGGAATATGGCATGAGGGTAATTGGTTGAAAGAGAGATTGTTTCATCCAATCTATGGTCAGGTGGTACATGGAGGTCCCTTACTTGGCTAGAATTTGCATATCTTAATATGTGTTATTTTCTTATTGTGATTAATGAACACATGTAATAGTGATTATGTTGATATTATGGCTAAATTTTCATGGTTTATATTTTGGTTATATGCATGGTTCCATGATGTGCTCTACCTATGGATCTTGTTCGTGATTTGATAAGTGATTGAATGGTTGAAAAATGGGTAAGCTAACAATTGTTGTTGCAACTACCTTGAGAGGGAATTGGTCCTTCTTTATAATTATTTCATGAAGTTCAGAAGTCTATGATTAGATATGCATTGATGACCTGTAGCTTTTATGTTCACTATTTGTTTGAAAAATTGTGTATCATGTATTAGGCATGTCTTGGTCAAGATCTTGCTTGAGTATTGGTCATTTAGACATGTTATCACCTTATACATGATTCTGGAATATTCTAGGCACTTCTTGGTAGTGGCCTGTAGGAAAGCCCTAAAAAAGTGGCACAGATCGCACGACGGCATGCACAAAACAGAGAAATTTAGGTCATAACTACATGGAGGCAGGATTATGTGTGCGGTTGGAACCTTTCAACTGCATGCATAGCTTGGAAAGGGCGTGGTTTGGGTGCTAAGTTTGTGAAAAGAAGTTCCAACTTAGGATTTGATGATCAGAGGTTGTTGGCGTACTTTTAGGTGATCTAGTGTTTCTAAAAAGTGTCAGTAAGTTTCTGGTTTGTAGGCCCCACTTCCATAAATGGAACTTGGAGTTCAGGTCATCTCATACTAACACATAGCTCATATTTACGCTAGAGTTCTTGTTAAAGAAGGTAAATATGGGAGGAGGTGTTACAGAGTGGTATAAGAGTTGTTCCATTCCCTATAACCTTTCCTCTGATACCAATATTCACATAGTGTATCAGAGCGAGGCTATAGCATTGAACCTCGAGGTGAATGTGATTGTTATGCACACGCGTCAGTTGTCTATGTGTTAACTATGCATGCATTGTTATGGTTTTGTTATGATATTCATGTATGAGTTGGTATACTTGTGATACTATGTTGTAATAATCTAACAAGCTAAATTTTGCAGATGTGATAGCCTCCCCTTAGATACACTGAGGTATGATTTTTATTATGTCTTCTATTGATTTTATTTGACATGGTACGATTGCAAGAAATAGAAAATTATAAATGAAGAGAAGAATGGTGAACTACATTTCACATGACTCCCCTTACAGGCCTGATGTGAATTTTATGGAATCAGCAATTTCAGTTGAGAAACAAGGAGAAAAGTATTATTCTGATCTAGTAGATACACTAAGGAGTCTGAGTGCAGAGATTATAAGTTGCAAAGAAGATAATAATAGGTTGATTGAACCACAGGAAAGACTCGCAAGGGCTCAAGATAAGTAAGAAAAATTCAATGTAGTGATTCTTTAGAGTATTTCAAATCTACAGAAGCAGAAATTGATGGGGATTAGTCATGGATAGGAAGAAAATACCAATGGGGCATATGGAAGTAGGTTTAAGAGAAGATACAGGATGGACAGAGATGATACAATCAAAGGTGGCAGATCTTTGGATACACCTGATAGGAGGGGTAGTGCCTTTGGATTTAATTCTAGTTCTGTTTCCAAGAAACATCATCACTATCATTGATATCATCTGCATTGGAGTGAGAAGGGACATTTTCCATAATATTTCAAGAAATCCAAGCCTCCTATTTTTGATGGAGAAATGAAGAAATCAGAAGATGCAGAATCATGGCTGCTTGAGATGAATAATTTCTTCATATTGCCTGAGTATTCAGAGAACATGAAAGCCAAGATAGATACCTTCAGTCTCAAATAGAAAACAAATATCTAGAGGGAAGCATGTCATAGGAATTAGATAAGAGGAGCTAATTTGGGATGAGTTTCGTAGACCCTTTTAGAAGAATTACCTATATGAAATATATTATGATGAAAGGGACAAGGAGTTTTATGAGTTTAAGATGGGTTCCATGAAAAATGATAAGTAAAGTAGCAAATTCTTATAGATTTTGAGGTGTTGGGAACGAGATCCCCCAAGGACAGTTTTGGGGCTAAAAGCCCATGTTTTGGGTCGAAATTTGTAATAAAATTGTAAAGTCTTTGAATTTTGTGGTTGTGGATCATGAAGGTGTCATGAGTCATAAAGGGTTGTTTGCCCTTAGTTTTGTAAAGTAAAGTCAATTGTAAAAGATCTACCCATGGTCCACGGACCATGGGATTGTATAAAAAGAGCTAAGTAAGTAAGCTCTAAGTAGTGGAGATAAGTCCTAGAGAGTCACAAATTTGAAGGAAGAAGTTTAAGTTTTGAGTCGTAGCATAGGTAGAGGCTCTATAGCTGAGTGCGCAGAGGCCTAGGGTGGAAGTCCACAACTGAGTGCACGGACCCTTGTAGCTGTGTGTGTAGGGCGAATAGAGTCTGTAATCACTTGAAAATATCAATAAAGAGAAGCATTCTACAATTTGTGTGTCTTTGTTTCCTGTTAATGCATCTTGACATGTTATGTATGAATTTCATTTATAATGCTTATGTGATGCGCGAATTTATGTAACTCCATTGGATAATTGAATGCAAATAAGAATATCTATTTATGCGGTGCTAACTGTGATTATTTGATAAGATAAGTAATATTCTTAAGATAACTTGACAATTTGTGCAATACGCTGCCTTAGCAGCACGAAAGTATCTGAACTGAAGGTTAGGGCTACATGAAGGACAGTTGTACCCTTTCGTGGAGGTATCAAAGGGAGGAATAAGGGGCTAGGCAGACAGAGCCCTAAAACTTAACAACCTGCACGAAAGTAGGAAGAGAAGGAATAAACCGACATCACGACCATCTCAAAGTGCGGAAACTTGGTTCTAGCATCCCCCCATACTGCTTTGAGTGAGACTTAGGTCCATGCTCCACGGGCTGATGCCGAAAGGGCTAGTAGTGTAGGGATTTGTTTGGCTATCTAATGTTGAACCTGGGTCAGACCCCACTAAGCCAACATGAGGTATGTACCTTATCTCAAGAATGAGAAAGCAAAGATTCAAAGGTTCATCAGTGGGTTGTCAGTAGCATTCAAAGACCGAATTGAGTTTAATGAGCCTCGGTCACTAGAATAATCCATCGTAAAGTTAAAGCATTATTATGAGTAATAAAAGTGCAAGCCTGAATTCAATTGTGACTAGAAAAGGAATGAGAAGACCAAATGAAAATGTCCTCAGAAGTGAGGAATACCTCAGGATGCAGGTGACAAGGAAAATGTGGCATCTTACAAGAAGTTCAATACAATTGAGAGAGGACATGGTTCTCAGCCTGAGGAGTAGAACAAGGGTCGTGGTAGGAAGCCTTTGAGGTGTTGGACTTGTCATGGAGAGCATCGTAGGAGATATTTCCCATCACATCATGGTGGCATGCCTCAGATTTACAGTGCTTAGGAGGCACAGATAGTTGGGGATGTTGTTCATAGTATTCCTCGGATTTATGCAATAGTGGATAACAGGTAGGAAACTCATCAGACATCCATTATTGAGATGGAAGGTAAGATTTTTGATCAAGTTATTTCTAATTTGATTGATCTTGGATTGAATTATAGTTATATCAGTCTTGACCAAGTGGTTACATGTTGCTTGAATAAATAAGTGCATGCATAATCTTGGTCGATGTTGTCTAGGTAAATCCTCTTTGCGGATAGAGGCGATCCCTCTAGCCCAATGATTGGGACTAGTAACCTATGTGACAATCTACTAGACACTTTCCTAAGTTACAATTGAAAAGAGAAATGAAGAAGATGGCCTACCTTGTTCTGATGTTATCTCGATCTCCTTTGTTGAAGACTTTGAATAGCTTGCATCATGGGCTCGTTCTTGCTGCTCATGGCATTTATGCACCTGCACAAGAGATAAAGACACAACAAGGCATGCAAATATGAATAGCATATTCAAAAGAAACCTACTTAACTGATCAAAGAATGTTAAGATAGATGATACATGAGCATAAACATCAATGGAAAATGAACCAATAGTTGTATATTAATAGAAAAGAAGGGGAAGCATATAAACAAGCCTTGATGTTGATAGGCTCTCCTTGAATGAATGTCCAAGTCCAAGCTAAGCTCTCCAAGCACTCCTTCTCCAAGCTAAATGAGTAAAATAGAGGCACAATCTTAGCATAAGGGTGCAAATTGACATAGACCAACCATTTGATGTAGGTTTTAACCCTGTATAGAAATTACCTACATACGAATTCTAAAAAATAGAAAATAAACAATCGCGAGAGCATAACACATAATAAAAATATACACAAAGATTTTCCCCTGGATCCAAAAACCGGGACTACTAGATTGATTTTTCATTATATTCCTTTCAATGTTACAATACATATATATACATTTCGAAGCATCCATAAACCTCATTCCATTAACCTTGGATCAAAACATAACCATAGTTCCCTTGACCGAATCTACAAAATACCAGGGACCGAAAACCATCGCACCTAAAACCATGTGCAAAAACCATGCACAAAACCATAGGTAGGTTTGTCCACCTAATATAGGGTCAAAAAAATAAATTCATGGGGCGTTGCCCCAAACCCCATAGAGGGGGGGCTACCACCCCCCTTAAACCCCTCGTTGCACATCAATTTAACTACTGGGTCTAGTCGTTGAAAGAATATAAAACAACCCAACATTCTCCCACTTGTTGTTTTATTTCCATAAGATATCTTAGTCATTGATCCATCCTTGCAGTTGCTTTATTTCCATAAGTTATATTATTCATTGATCCAACCCTACAATGCCCATTGTTTCTCTACACCAAGAGAACTTCTTAGAGCTCACAGATTTTGTCAATGCATCTGCAATATTATTCAAAGTGTCCACCTTTACTAGAAACACCTTTTTGTCTTCTATCATATCCCTCACAAAGTGATACTGAACATCAATGTTCTTGTCCGTTGAATGATAAGTAGGGTTCTTTGCCAAGAAAATTGCACTTGGGCTACCACAATCTATCCTTATAACTCACTATACTAAACCCATACTTGAACACAATCTCTACAGCCAAACTGCTTCCTTGCTTGCATGAATGGCTAACATGTATTCTGCCTCTGTAGTTGATAGTTCCACTACAGATTACCTCTTACTCATCCAACTGACTGCACCTCTAAATAGGTTAAAGACATACCCACTTGTAAATCTTCTCTGATCTAGATCTCCAACCCAGTCTGCATCAACAAAGCCATGGATGTCCAAAAATATGTCTAATCCTAGCTTTTCTTGGTAGCACAAACTATAATCACTAATGCCATGCAAATACTTGAAAACCCACTTCACTGTTGTCAAATGCTCCTTCCTTGGTTTTGACATAAACTTTCTCAATACTCCCACTGCATGTGCAATGTTTGGTCTAGTACAAACCATCGCATACATCAAGCTACCGACTGCACTTTCATATGGAACACGGGACATGTCCTCTTCCTCTTGTTGTGTCTTTGGACACTATTCAACAAATAACTTTACACCTACAAGAATAGGAACCTTCATTGGTTTACTATCATGCATATTAAACCTCTACAGTATTGTCTCGACATACTTCCTCTGGTTTAACCATAGCTTCATCTTTGCCTGATCTATTTTAATTTCCATGCACAAATATAGTTTGCAGCACTAAGATCTTTCATGTCGAATTTCGAGGACAATTGGGTCTTAAAATCCTAGATTATTTCTTTGTCATTTCCAACTAGCAAAATATCATCCACATACAAGACCAGATAAATAACAAGGTCACCAATTAATTTAAAATACACAAAGTGATCCGCTTTTCTTATGGTGAAGACAAGTCCCCGTATGTTGGCTTGAGGGGGCCTGACCTAGGTTCAACATTAATTAGTCAAACAAATCCCTACACTATTGGCCATTTTGGCATCAACCCGCGAAGCACAGACTAAAGTCTCACCCGAAGAAGTATGGGGGGATGCTGGAACCAAGTTTCTACACCCTAAGATGGTTGTGATGTCATTCGATTCTCTCTATCCCTACCTTTGTGTAGGTGGCTTCACTCTAGGGCTTGCAAGACAAACCCTCTATTCCAGCCTTCGATACCTTCATGAAAGTATACGATCATTTTTCAAGCAGCCCTGACCTGTGGCTTGGGTACTTTCACACTACTTTGGTAGCCTGCTGTGCAGATTCCCCAATTATCCTAAGTGATTTGCTTATCTCATCAAATGCTTAAACTTAATACCATGTAAGCATATATTCATAATTGTGTTCAATTATTCAATGTATTCATTCGTGCATCATACAAGAATAATAAAGGAAATTCATACATAAAATATCCAAACACATCAATAGAACAAAGACACAGAATTGAAAAATAAATCCTTTTATTAATATCCTCCAAGTGTTTACAGACTATGTCCAACCTGTGCACACTACTGTAGGGGTCCGTGATTTGCTTATCTCATCAAATGCTTAAACTCAATACCACGTAAGCATATATTCATAATTGTGTTCAATTATTCAATGTAATTGCATTCATTCATGCATCATATAAGCATAATAAATGAAATTCATACATAAAATATCCAAACACATCAATAGAACAAAGACACAGAAATTGCAAAATAACTCCTTTTATTAATATCCTCCAAGTGTTTACAGACTATGTCCAACCTATGCACACCGCTACAGGTTTCCGTGCTCTCAGCTGTGGACTTCTACCCTAGGCCTCTGCACACTCAGCTACAGAGCCTCTACCTATGCTACGACCCAAGGCTTAGACTTCTTCTTCAGAGTTATCACTCTATTACATGATCTACCATTCTATTCCTTGATTTTTAAACTACTTAGAGCTTAGCTCTTTTTATAAAATCCCATGGTCCGCGGAACATGGGTAGATATCTTACAGCCGACTTTACTTTACAAAACTAAGGGTGGACTAATCTTTTTGACACATAACACCTTCATGCTCCGCGACCACAAAATGTGGAGTCTTTACAATTATATTACAAAAGTTGACTTAAACATGCGCTTTTAGCCCCAAAACTGCCCTTGGGGGATCCTACTCCAAACAGACCCCCAACACAAACATCGTGACTCGCCCTCAAGTCACTTCGTAGGCGCGAAGATCTTTGCATGAAGCCCATCCATCTTGACCTGGATGACCGTAACCTAGGCCGTGCACTAAGCTGCTGCCCGCTTCACATCTTCAACTGTCTCGTCGGTTACTACTCCTGCACTGTCAACCTGAAGCTGTTGTTACATCGCTTGCAGAGTCGTAAGCTCACCTTCAATGTTTCTTGTGACTACGTAAGCTTCCTCTAGCCAGGGCTTTAGTCGTGCCTTCAACACTACTTCCTTATGCAGCACTATGTCCACCTGTTCTTTCACCTGCTTGGATTCCTGCAGTTTGGCTAACCTTTGTGTTAGCATGACGATTCGCATTGTGCCCTTAACTTCGTCACATCACTGTTGGAGTTCACGCGCTTCCATCTCTAGCCTTTGGATGTTTGGGTCCTCTTGCAAAGTGGTTAGGACCCCAAATGATTTCTTCAACAACTATGTGCAATTTTCTACTGCACTCTCCACTGCCATGACTGCTTCTGTGACAGCGGTCGTCCGCTGTTCCTTTACCTCTGGCGTTGTTGAAGTATGGGCCCTCAACTAGAGCTCTGTAACCTGTAGGTTGAGCTCTAAATGTACTCGCAACATATATGTCTGAGTGTCACGCACTCCTGTGTCCAATTTGCAGATGCGGACCTCGACTGGCTTTTCCTTTGGAATGGCCAATGCTAGGACCATCCTGCGTGCCTCCTCCACAACCTGCATGATCTTCTTGCTCTGGTTGGTCACCTCGGCCTCAGCGGTGATGGAAGCATTTCTCTATAGGGCCATTTTTTCATTGTTTATCCTTTGTTTGCTTCTCACCTAGAGGGCATGGTGCTCATGGGCCCTTAGCTCTGCAATTACTCCATCCTGCAAGAGGTGGAGTGCTTCGTGTGGAAGTGCTACCAAGTTTAGTCAAAATCCCTTCAAGGTGCTGATAGTGGACTTGTCAGCCTCATTTTCCATGGTTAGTGCTCCATCTGGTAGCACTAGCACACTGGAAGCCTTCATGCGCAGCATATCAGCAACCTCTAACATGCCAATGGCCAAGATGGTAGACATCATACCAGCTCGCGACGCACGGGTTTGAAACTCCTGCAACCCGGTTTGGAGGGCCCCTAGTATGATCTACTACTACTTCTCAAATTGTTGTAGGGCCTCCTTAGTGACATCTTTGACTATGTCACCAATGTCATATAAGTCACCCTCAGTCAATGTGATTGGGTCCAACGAGGTCTTAGTCACTTTGGATTTCTTTTTGGTCCCTCCCTTCTCCATCTCTCTTGGGCATTTAATGCAGGCGGACGTCACCTGAGGGTCCGCGTTGTGCTGCTCTTTGTCCTCCTCTTCGGTCTGAGGTGAAGGTGACCGTGCACCTTTGTCAGAGCTCCACTTTGTGCCACTTGTCTGTTTTCCTACCTCCTTTCCTGCCTATTATTCCTAGGCCTTCTCAGTAGCCTCCTTTTTCCTCTTTTCAACTAGATGCACCATCTTCAACTTGGCCTCTTCCTTCTTCTTCTGTGCGGTGGACTTGCTTCCTCCCACCGCCAAGTCCATGGTAGTGTGCCACTTTGCCGAGCATTTATCAAGCACTGCATCAATGACATCATCTATGGCCAGGTACAGGAAATCGTACCACTTGTGTGTAGGGTCCTTCCATGCCCTGATTGATATTCAATGGAAATTAGATTTAAGATCAACATAGCTTTGCAGGTTAGCGTATGCCATGGGTGACAATCATGGCTTCTGATTGATGGCCATCTTGGTATTCATTTCCATCAAGATCCAGGAGATCTTTTTGTCCCAAACTCGCTCTGCATCCTTGGTCGTTCACAGTGAAGTGTACTTCGCTGCTTCAGGAAGGTCTGGCATGATTGAGGGGAACTGGCTCTCCTCTGGCAGATCCCATGCTACCAGCATGATCGACAGCAAGAGCCATGCATAGTGGAGGGTCTTTCTTCACTATAGTTCACCAGGAACTCTCCGTGAAGGTAGTCTAACCAACTAAATTGGACTCCTTCCACGCACTGCTATGCAAGTGCGATGATAGGCGCTGGTACCTCATCAGCATTACACTTCCACATCACCTTCCCTGCAAGGATCTGCATTGCCACCTTCGTAGCAGGGTTTAGATGCTAGAAATAGCTTACCCAGATGGCTTCTTCACTAGTTTGAACTTCTCCTTCATTGATTCTGCGAGCGCCTACACGCCACCCTTGCCGCCAAAGATCATTTATGGATTCTCACCTGTATATGGTAGGCATGTTGTTTTATGAATCAACATATCAGTGATGGGTATCGACTCCTCCAGCTATAGACACCCATCATGCACCAAGCACAACAGTAGCTTGATGACCAACACTATCACGGGGGTGCGGTTATAGTGCGACACCCAGAGCAGGTTCAACAATCCTACCTTCTCTATCCCGATGAGCCACCTCTGTAGCTCCAACGTGGTCATTCCAGTATTTATGTATATGATGTGGCGCATTAGCTGCTCAATTTCTAGGTGCAGGAACTTCTTGTGGTCTGTCATATCCTAGTCTTCAGGCTTCAGTATGGGCATTCAAGCCAAGCGTGGACCGTCAAAAGAAATTTCATCTAGTAGTAGAGGGGTTTGCAAGGGAATCTTACTTTCATCAATGTCTTTTGGGACCTTGGACTTAGGCTTGCGCGGAGGGACATACTCTAGCAATCGTGTAATGGGGTCAGCACCCTGGGTTTCAATCTCCTCTACTTCCACTGCCATATCCTCATCGTTCATCGGGATGTCTTTGATATCCTCCTCCTCTGCTTCTAGGTTTATAGCCTTTCCTTTCACCTATGCAGTGGGTTTTTGTGGGTTTCTCCTTGGCAAGGCACGCACCAGTATAGTAGGTTGTTTTCCCTTCTTGTCCTTCATGGTTTCCTTGGTCGAGGTTGGCTTCAGTCTCAGCGTTCTCTGGGATTTAGGGACCTTTGCCAATACTTCAACTACTTCTGGAGTAGCTACTTCTTCCTCCATATCGATTTCCTTCACATTCTCTGTGGTCGCCACTTCTTCGGTGTTCATAGCTTCTCCGTGTGTTGATATGAAGTTATTCACTAGTTCTTGTGTCTCATTTGAGAATTTTTCAAAAGCCAGACTTGCTACCAGATCTTAAAAGAATTCACAGTTCGTGTGCACCTGAGCGTGCAACAAATCAATTCTAAAAATGGCAAGTGTTTTTTGCTGGACAACCACTTGTAATTTAGAGGGAATTTTGAATTCAAATCTGACTGTTCCCCCCAAAATCGATTCATTAATGCCGGATTGGTGGCATATTTTCAAGGATTTAAGCCATAAATTTCATCTTAAATGCTAGCCTCCCACTCCATTTGGCATCACGTCTACCATATTTTAATGAACAGTGACTTTAACGGTCACTTTCCGGCTGACCTGTGTGATTTCTACCTGGGTAGTGCAGCTCCCTTTGCACTGTCGTAGACCTAGTGACACGTCCTTGCATTGCACCATCTTCTAATCATGCAATGCCCCAACATGGGTAGTTTAGTTTATAGTCCTGCACTTCCTTTTAGCTTCTTGGAGTGCTAAGACTGTGCTACCTTTATTTAGTCACATGGTCAGACCGCCGTGTATGGCTTCAGGTGACTACCATTCACCTTTCCGGGGAAGAACTCTCCATTCAATTTGACCAGCTATACCGCTCCTTCGTCAGTAATATCCTTAACAACATAAGGCCCTAACCAATGCATTTTGGACTTCCCTGGAAATTTATCAAACTTACTATCATATAACAAAATGAGGTCATTTACCTTAAATGAGCACAACTTATTGTTTCGATCATGCCATGCCTTTCCACGCTGCTTCTGGACTTGCTGGTGAAATCCTGCTAAAAATATTTCTTCCTCCATTTCATCTAGCTATGCGAGCCTCTCCTCTAGGGCTTCACGATCTGTCATACCTGTGAGTGCTACTATATGCAGGCTAGGCACAATGTAATCCATAGGCATTACCACTTCCACACCATAGACAAGCCTAAAGGGGGTTTGTCTAGTCAACTTCTTGCATGTCGTTCGATAAGCCCACAATACTACAGGTGTGCATAGGTCCCAATCACTTTGTTCAGCATTACAAACCTTGTTCAGTGCATTTTCGAGCACTTTGTTGAATGCTTCCACTGTCTCGTTAGCTTGTGGGTGATAAGGTGTGCTTCTCTGGTGGTATACATGAAATTCCTCCATCAGCGCACTGATCATCTCATTCAGGAAGTGCGTACCACAATCACTCATTAAGATCTTTAGACACCCAAATCGCATCAGTACATGCTCAAATAGGAACTTCACAACAGTTGCACCCATGCAATCCTTCACTAGCTACACTTCTGCCCAACGAGTCAAATACTCTATCATGGTGATAATATACCTTGGTCCTGTATTTCATTGTGGCTAAATGGGTCCTACAAAATATATCACCCACTTTCAAAGGGTTGTAACATCATTTGTGCATTCAAAGTCATCTCATCCCCCTGTGATGGTCTGCTGGTCCTTTGACACACATCGCACGCCTTGCAATATGCTTTTAAGTCCTGATGAAGGGTTGGCCACCACAACCCTGCGTGTAGAATCTTCTCCGCTGTTTCTCTCCCTGCATAATGTCCTCTCGTGGTGCCCCCATGAGCATCCACGAGGATGCTACTTTGTTCAAACTCAGTTACATATCATCACAATATCTCATCAATCCCCATCTTGTATATATTCCTAGCAATGACAGAGAATTCTGTCGCGCGCACCACTAATTCATTCTTTTGCTGGACAATGTACCCTTTCGGTGCAGTTCCTATTGCTAGGAAGGTATTATATCCTTAAAATGACCATCCATGATGCGCACTGCAAATAGTTGTGCATTAGGTAATCCTTCTTCCAAGTTATAGGTTCCTCCCCTGTTTCGATGCATGACATATGGTCTAGTCTTGCGTTCAATCGTCCAAGCTTCACAACCACTTCAAAATCATACTCTTAGAACAATAAGAGCCACCTGTAGATTCTCACCCCCAACATAGGCTTAGACTTCAGCTCAGAGTGATCTGTATACATCTTAAAATGGCCTCCTAGCAAGTACTGCCTATACTTCTGGAGAGAGTACACCATAGCTCGCCTCTCGCGCTTAGTGGTGGAATAATTCTTCTTTGCTTTGGATAATCTTCGGCTTGCGAATGAAATAGGATGATCCAAGCCTTCTCCACCAGCCTGTGTCAGTATTGCTACAAGCGTTATACAATATGCGTTGACATGCACATGAAACTCTTTCTTCCAGTCCGAGAAGACTAGAATTGACACGGTAACCATCTTTTCCTTCAATATATCCAAGCTTTTCTTGCAGTCATCATTTGAGTAGAATGTGACATCCTTCCTCAACAATTTCTCCATAGGCACAGTGATCTAGGCATAGCCCTAGATAAACTTTATGTAATATCCCGTATGTCCCAAGGTAGCATGCAACTGTTTCACACTTCTCGGCGCTTCCAAGTTTAGTATCATTGTGACCTTCACAGGGTCTACCATCAATCCCTGTCTGCAAAACCACATGCCCAAACAAGTTTCCAAAAGGAAAAAAAAACAAGCACTTCTTGAGATTGAGCATGATCTGGTATCTTCGATAGGTATCCAGCATCAGGTGCAAGCTTGCTGTTGAGCTAATTTATTGACTAAATTAACACAAGTATTTAATTATCAATCCGGGTTTGTAAAACTTGGAGGCAAATCCAATGTATATGGACATCAGATATAATCAAGTTTAGAAGATAAAATTTGAAGAATTAAGGAATTACATATTACAAATATAAACCTATTTTAAAATTTTCTGCTTCATTTATGTAATATATGAGAGAAGAGGCTCCTAACTTAGGAGAACCAGGTTGTCCTTCCTTACAATACTACTTTCATGAAGATAAATCAAAAAGCACTAATTAACAATGGTTTATGATGTAGAAGATGTAAAAGAAGAGGCTCCTAACTAAGGAGGTCCAGATTGTCCTTCTTCACAATCCTACTATATCACAATCACCATTGCTTCAAACCAGAAATGCAGAAATAAATTCAAATGAGAAATGGAGAATGAAATTTAGTTTTAGTTCAAGATCAAATAGAAGGGGAATTTAACTTAAATTCCTTAGTGTCCCTTCATATGTAGATTATAATTAAACCAATATTCATTCAGCAATCATCACACATCTAAATACATTTGAAACAAAAACTAGACTATGAAAACTATGAAAATTGAACCAAGAAGTGTACTTAGCTTGGTGTGGGGGCCCTCCACCCTTGCCTTGCACACTTGAAGAAATCTTAGCTACAGAAACTTTAGTAAATCAACCAAGCATGAACAACAAATTGGAATGAAACAATTTCTTCAAATTAGCTCCCCACTCAAATTATACAAAAGTTACATATAAATTCCATTCCAAAAGCCATCAAAGTCTTGGCTTTAAATAGAGGTTTAATGAAACAAACTGATCTATATTATCTCTAACACTCATATCTACTCATATCCACCTATCTAATTCGAACTCATCCAATTTATCCCAAGAAATATGGTCAATCCCATAAAATCTCAAAAATGCCCTATTTCCTAGGGATTTTCTGGTGACTAGTCATGTTTGACCAGCCTTGACCGGGCCTAATAAAGCTTGTTCTAGCCGAACCAAGTGGAGTTAGCTTAG
This sequence comes from Pinus taeda, assembly GCA_000404065.3. Lineage (NCBI taxonomy): Eukaryota > Viridiplantae > Streptophyta > Pinopsida > Pinales > Pinaceae > Pinus > Pinus taeda. The sequence continues at coordinate 112,818 of APFE030239311.1, read as the reverse complement.
TCCTAGTTCCCAAGATGTCCATCCATGCATCAAACTCGAGCCCAAGTGTCCTGCAAATAGGTCATCCACATAGCTATTACGGGAATTCCTTATTCAGTCCAAAATTGCACTTGAAACTCAATTTTCATAAAAACTTCTAGAAATTGCAAAATTAAAATTAAACACCTGAATATGCATAAAATACATCAAAATGAGATGGATGTGATGGAAAATGGATGGAAAATATAAGGATTAATTAGGTTTCCCTAAGCAAAAGTAGACCAAAACTGAGGGCCAACGGTCATGTAATCATAAGATAAGCCATGCCAGAATTGTGGACAATATTGGTGGGGGTTATACTGAGATTGGTATGGCTTCCCTGATACAGGAGTATACCATAATGGCTAATGCAAGTAAGGGAATGGAGAGAAATTGTTTTAATCCATACATGTATGCCATGGTTGCCATGGTTGTGAGGTTGTAGCTTCTTGATCTCTTTGATATGTTGTGTTCATCCTAGGTAAGAAAGAGTAATTACCCATGGGGTGTTTCTTTCGGCATGGAGGGAAAACAATTATTCAAAAGTTTCTTGATTTCTCTTAACCTGAAAAATGACCAATTGTGAAATTAGAGAGCTAATAATATCAATTTTAAATTGTTCAAATAAATCATTAATTTCAGCTCATGTAACTCCTATTCTTGCAACAGATTTCGAAAATTGAGAAGAAAGTTCTCTAGAACTCTTACCAACCTTGGAGATTCCTCTCGAATACCTTATACATAATTCAAAAACATCATCATATGATAGCTGAAAAACATCACCTTTTCCCATCAGATTTAAGAGTTATAAAAATTCATCTTTGATTTCATCAAGTAGGAGTGTTTTCAAGATGTCTTTTGTCAAATGATTATGTTTTGATATTTGAAGGTTGTACTGCAATCGCTCCATATAGTCCTCCAAGATTTCATCTTCCCCTTGTGTCATTCTGAAAATATTTTCATTGGCCTTGCAGTAGTCTTGGTACTTCTTCAAGAATACATTCGTGTCTTCCCACGTTTGGATGTAATTCCCACCGAGGCTCACAAACCATTGAAGAGTTGCTCGTTTTAGAGTAAGAGGAAACACTTTCAACCTTTGATCATTAGTATAATAAGCATGTCCTCTATAAAGTACTTCATAATCAAATAAGAATGTATCTAGGTTTTCATTTTCCAAGCCATGAAAATTTGGTAGAGAATATGGGGGAATGACATGCATTTGTGTCACTCCTCCTAGATCTCTGATAGGGAATTCAGAAGTAGGAGTCTGTGCCATTTCTTCCCAAAATAGAAGATGTTTTTCATTTGCTACTTTGAGGCTCCTCCTTCAAATGTTCCTGTCAATTAGTCAGTGGAATGAGTGGTGCTTACATGACCACTTAAGTGAAATTATAAAAAAAATCAATTTCCTACCCGTAATGTTCCTACTTTTAATCATGCATGCTATATAACCAAAGCTTGAGTACTATGGGTAGATCCATCATTGGTTCCCCGGGATGCATGCATAGGTTCTTACCTTTCATCTTCAATATATAACCCTCATGAAATCATGTATGCATATACAACTAGTCATTAGTATGGTAGTACTCTTTTGATAGCCTCGCCGACAACGACACCAAAATTTTGGGTAAATTAATTACTTAATAAAACAAACAACGAATCACCTAAACATTAATTATCAACCCGAGGAGCGTCTTTTTATTTCAAGGAAATCGACAAAATATATGCAAGCAAATACCAACATCTAATCACTATTTCTACATGATTATGTTCTACACTACGAAGCTCATTCAAGAATAAATGAAATGTAAGACTTGAATAACAATACTAATTTTAAAAAATGAGAGAAATTTTTTTTATGGTAATCACAAGACTTGAGTCAATTCTAAATTAAACCACACCTTGATGAATTAAAAATTTAACCTATTTCACCCAACATAATTCAAATGCTAATCTAGAGCAATAAATTAATAGAAATCTAGAAATTGTTGAAAACAACAAATCTGGAAAATGCAATAGCCAACAAATTACTTTAAAAAAATGAAATTTACTTTAAGGAACAATAATTGAAATTCAAAGTTAAAAAAAAAAGTACACAACTAAACTACTTTACATGTTTAAGGAAACACCTCGTCCAAGGTAGTGGGCCCAACTGCCCAAGAGTCAGTTATGCCTTGAAAAATAATTCAAATTAGATTACAAGTAGAAAATTATAAAATTCCACTGATAGTTCCTTCATTAAAAAAATAGAAATAGATGCAGTATAGCTTTTAGCTCTGCCTCTAATTCAATAATTGTCTATCCCCCCTCTTTGATCTCTGTTTTCATTTAAATAAAGAGAGCAAAGGTAAATTACAACTAAATTGATTACAAAATTATTTCCCCTTACAATTTTGGGTTGATTAGAAAATCTCAATAAACAATATCAGATCTGAAATATCTCTCCATCATGATTCAGCTAGAACTAGTTGAATCTGGTATTGCAACTATGAGAATTTGGAAAATGACCACAACAACAAATCTGAGAAAATCTCCTTTAGAGAACCTTTCATTTCTCTCAATCCATACCGAATTTTGGAAAATTACTTACTAAGAATTAATTTGGTCCATTCTACAGAAAACCCATGTCTCAGATTTTCAATATTCTTCTTTGTTTTCCCAAAAATTACAATGCAAAATTGTCCCTTTTTATCTGAGTGAATTTTTGACTTGGAATTTTTTACTATGTCCTGAAGATCAAATTTGCAATCTGGAAGAGATCCTGGAAGCTAAAATCATGAGTGATGTTATAAAAAATTCATTAATAAACCATCGTTGGAAAAATCGTGCATAATAATCATCAATTTATTAAAAATAAAGGAGAACAGGTATTACTTATCCACAAGAGCATAAATAATTATGAAATGGAATTATATGATAAATTACGTGATAAATAAGGGTAGAAATAGATTAAATATGTGTCAAGAATGGTAAAAATAATGATAATTTAGTGGCCCAACAAGCACTCTTTGAGTTTTTATTCTCAGTTGTTGTTGGGTTTGTTGCTTCTGTAATAGCCTTCATTAAAAATCCATGTAAAAATATATATAAGGTCACGGTGATGGGACATGTATTCCAAGATGAATGGTGGGGAAAGACATCCTAACAGGTGTTCACTTTGGTTATTATGGATAAGGAAATTGGAAAAGGCAATGGAAAAGGCTTTGGAAAAGCAAGAGGCATTTTATTTATGAAAATAATGAAAATTAGGAGAAAAGGAAGGTGAAAGGTTACAGGTTGCATGTGAGGAGGAAAATGAAGGAAAATAATGGAAATTGAAGAAAATAGAGGCCTCATTGTTAAAAAGGCGTCTGAAGATTAGTGGGTAAGCTTGGTTAGTTCAATTTTGGAGCCCTCTCTCTATTCTCTCTCTCTCTCATACTCTTGGACATTTAGAGTTTTGGGAGAAATCTTGGAGAGTGTGGCATACTTGGATTTTTAGAGCAAGAAGGAAAAGGAAGAGCAGGAAAGCACAAGACGACATCAAGATCAGTAGCTGCAACAAGTTTCTCTTGCATGTACGGAGTTGAATGTATGTTTTCCTCACTAGTTTTGGCATGCATGGCACATGTATGTGGTTTATTGTTCATAATCTGTCATTGGCATGGAGGATTTCCTGGATTGACAGTGAATTTTCCTATCCTTTCCATTTATTGGATATCCATTGTGTTATGGATTCATTTGATTTGTTTTCTGGTCAGTTCTCATGCTTCCTTAGCTTGGGTTGAGTTACTAGTTCTAGGAGCCTTGGTTGGACAAATGCTCTAGAGCCCTATAATAGCTTGGGTTGAGTTATTAGTTTTGGAGACTTGGTTGGACAAATTCTATGGAGCCCTTGCTGGGCTAAGTTACTAGTCCTCGAGCCTTGGTTGGATAAATTCTCTGGAGCCCAGTAGTAGTTGTGGGTTGATTTACTCGTCTTTGAGCCTTGGTTGGAACAAATGCTTTGGAGCCCTAGAAGGCTTGGATAGAGATCAATCTGATGATGGTTTTGTGATTCCCAACCATGAGGTGGAATCACTATTTGAGGGGTTAAGGTGGTTGGCCTCCAGAGTCCCTAGATGATTCTGGATTGATGTATTTTATGAGATCCCACATTCATGCTTGGAATATGGCATGGGGGTGAATGGTTGAAGAGATATTTGGCTCATCCATTCTACGATTGAGTGGAATGTGATAGTCCCATCCTAGTTTTGGATCTTGTTTCATCAATATGAGGTTATTTCTCCTTGTATTTATATAAGTGTTATTGGTTTATATGTGGATCATATTTTGTGATTTCCTTGGCATTTTCATTGTTATTATGTTGGTTATGTATATGTTTTATGATAGTGGTTGTGTATGGATCTCATCATAGTTTTAGTTGTAAATGAATGAGAAATGTATCTATGACCTAATGGATGAAACTACAACTAAAGTAATAAGAAAACAATGCCTCATAGTGAATCTTAGATAATTATGAGACCCCTATGCTTAGATCTATTATTTAAACCTGTAGATTTCATTCATGCCAAGTGTTTGATAGAATGTAAGTCTCGATTGGGAATGGTCAGGCCTAGTCCTGGAGTTAGCTTTTGGTTTATTAGTCTTTTCATCATGTGTTTAATGGATTCTAAAAGTTACAGCAAGTTCTAGGAAGTGGCCGAATTCTAGGCTTGGAAAGTGCCTTAAATTCCCTAGACGCTCACACAAGTCTACAGGAAATAGCCCCTGGACGCAGGCATGCTATCTTGTGGGAGCCCAGAGCTCTCTAGACACTAGAATTCCCATAGCATGGGAGCATCCAAAGGTTTAATATCTTAAAAACTTAGTGGGACCTAGGTGTTGGTTAGCATAAAGGTTGGGATGGTTCCTAAGGGTCCCATTGCTGACGTTGAAGGTCTATATGGTGTTTTCTCATCGGTTTCACTTTCTTAACATGACTTAGGAGGTAGAATCATATCATAGTAACTTCTCGTCACATGTTTACCACATTTGGTTGGTTATTTCGGTAGGCATGGGAGGAGGGTGTTACAAAGTGGTATCAGATCATGGTTCACCCCTTGAACTAGATGGGTGGTGTGTTAGTCATGCATTCATGCCAGTTGCATATGTGTTCCGTATGCTTATAGTCCATGTGATTATTCCAATTTGGCTATGTTGATCATGGTTGTAGTGATGTCACCGTGTGAATATTTATGTTGTTGTTGTGGAATGAATTGTCACGAGTGTATGGTTGTATATGCATTTGTTATGCATGTTGGTGTCTATATGATATTATGCATGCGTTGTCATGGTTATGGATATGCATGTATGGTAAGTCAAACATGCATTGTGAGGCCATTGTATGCATTTTAGTTCATCATGATGTTGTTGGTTGTTATGATGTTGATGTGTTGGTTGAGATAGAACAGGAGATACATATCATCAAAGTGAAGTTGTAGCATTGGACCTTGAGGAAAGAGCACGTCATTACATAGGTTTGTATGTTGGGCATTTAGGTATGTAGGTTAAGGATCGTTATGTGCATTATGGTTAGATGTATGTTTTTCATTCTATTGGTGTTATGGTTACATACATGATAGATGCTAGATTATTGTAGTTATATGCACGTGTGTCCGATAGTCATGAATGATAGTAACCTGTGGTTGTATTCATTGCTATTTTTTCTTGATGATTATGTTATATGTTGTTGATGAGAATGATATATAACTTCTTATTGTTATATGCTAGTAACTTGATGATTAGGGTTATTACATTAAGATATTGATTTTATATGTATCATACTAAGTTGGATTGGTCTATGTGCATGGTTAGGGTTATGAAATTTCGGTATGATTTAATATGTCATGGTATTATGTCATACTAATCTAGACTCACTGTGCAGGTGTTCTTATTATGTATGAATGATAAATGTTTATGAGCTTGTGTTGTGGACATATTAGCTAGTGACTAGTATGGATATCATGACCTTATTTTTGGTTGATTTGATATGTTGTGAAGTTATATCATGCTAATATAGATTGATTGTGCAGAGAAGATTGCCTCCCTTGAGATACATTAAAGTATGAACTTTCTTATGTCGTCTACTTTGTGCTTCACTGTTTGATTATGACGTCTATTTGGTGTTTGAGTGTTCGGTATCTATTATGTCGTCCAGTTGATTTATTTAACATGGTATGTTTGCAAGTTGGTTGAATGTTTGATGAATTGCATAATATGAATATGTGTTCCAATGACCTTATTTTAAGATGATTGTACTAATGCATATGTGTTGAGACAGTTGATATGTACTTGAGTGTAGTAGGTGATAGTTGTAGCATTATGTCTAATGACTATGAGTTGACTATGGATTATGACATGATTGTTAGTCTTGGTAAAGGTAGATTTCAAATTGATAGATATGATTGTATTAATATTTGGAACATGTGGTTGACGTTTGTGAAGAGTTGTAGGAAATTTCTTGGTATTATCATGACAAGGTAATAGTTGATGTGTTTATATAACTAATAATTGGGTGATGTGACAACACATAGTAAGCCTCAATTCGAACAAAGTAAAAATTCCTTTGGCTATGTTTGGAAACCCTAATTCCAAACGAATGGGTGCTTTGCATACAGGAAGTCTTCTTAACTTTTATTTTGTCTGACATTATGTGGATGGATTCGTCAAGGGAATTAGAGCCCCTTGAGAGATGGCATGGACTTGTTCAATTACGAGGCAATGTGCTTGGAACAACACTGACAGTTATGCATTCATGGCAATGTGATGTAGGGATTGCATGGCAAAGAGACTGCCATGAAATCTTGAGGAAGGCTAAGGTTGAGCTTTCATTTAGAAGCACTAGGAACCATGGGGATTAAGTCATGGTGTCTATTGTTAGTCTTGTGCTTTTGTTATTTTGTCATTTTCTTGCGCTTGATTTGCAGTTTTGTTATGTCTAGTGCATGATCATGCCACTTTGTTTGTGGTGTCATATTGTTATTTATTTTCATGGTTTTCTTTTTGTTTGTTTCTTGTCTTGCCTTTTATGTCTTGATTCTTGGGAATTGGTTTGGAAAGAGGAAAGTTAATGGAGATGGGGGAGAGATGAATGAAACCTAGCAGGTAATGTAAGACCCGGATGAAGCTCAGTACATGAGTAAGGGAAGTTGAAGGAAAGATTATGACATCCAGTTGGATTGGTTGGGTCCATTGTTGTAAATGGATGATGGGAAGATAGTCATGGGAAAGGTAATCAAGAAAGATAAGGTGAATGGATTTGAGGCGTCATATGCCTTGGCTATGTTGGGAACAATTGTTGTCAATGTTATGCATGTTGTGCATGGATAAAGGGAGTTCTCTTAACCTTGACCTTATGATATCTGGTAATTATGTTATGATCATGATTATGTTGATGTTTATATATGTATGTATGTGTGTATGTATGTCGTTGTCTGACGAGATCATGATTGTTTTATGCTAATGTTTATGTATATGTATGTATGTACTTGTATCTATGTCATTGTCCGACATGGTTGTTAGGGATCATTCTTGTGGAGGAATGATTTCTTATGCAGGTGAATGGCATGATGAGGTTCCTATTCCTATGGGAATCAAGTGGGGAGAGTAGTCATGATAGATATACGAGGTCAATATCATGTGGATATGAATTGATATTGTATGCTTATATTATGCCTATGTTTATGTTATGACAGGTAACTCTGAATGATAGATCGTCTAAATGAAAGAAGTGAGATCCGAGGCATGTAGGATAAGCATGGATGGTGGAGAGACACTAGAACCAAGGTTTCATAGTAGAGACAATGTGGTTTTGGATGTGTGGTACAATCGTTGTGCATATGTTGTATATGTTGTACATGTTGCATCTGTGATGTTGTGCGCATGCGGTGTTGTGTATATATAGTGTGTGTTCATGTTTTTTATGCAATTTTATGTACATGATGATACATATAGTGTTGTATGTACATTACATATGTAGTGCTCAGTATAGATGGTGTTATGTACATGCTGGATATGCGGTGTTGTGTACATATTCTACTGTGTGCATGATGGATGTGCGGTGTTATGTGCATATGGTGTCGTACGCATGTTGAATATGTAGTGTTGTGTACATAGGGTGTTATGTACATGTTGTATATGCAATGCTATGTACATATTGTGTTGTGTGCATGTTGTACATGTGGTTCTATGTACATATGTTGTTGTGTGCATGATTGTACAAGTGGTTCTGTGAGCATGTGGTGTTGTGTACACATTGTACAGGTGGTACGATGTACATGTGGCATTGTGTACATATTAGGTAGGTGGTGTTGTGTATATATGATGTTGTGCACACGTAGTGCAAGTGGTGATTTGTATAGGAGGTACTGTGTACATGTTGTACATATGGTACTGGTATACATGTGGCATTGTGTGCATGTCGTACATGTTGTGTTGCAGGCATGCAGTACTATGTATGTGCATTGTGTAGTTGTGGCATAGTGACGTGTATTTGTTGTGTTGTACTCTATGTACGTATATGTCTTGCATTGTACATCGAGTGTAAGTGAATGTATTGTGTGGTGGTGTACACCGAATGTATGCATATGTATTGTGTTTCATTGTACATTGGGTGTAGGTGTATGTGTTGTATGTCAGGTGTAGATGCATGTATTGCATGGTGTTGTATGTCATGTGTGGTTGTATGTATGTTGGGTGTGGCAACCGAACCAGAGTGTGTATGAAATAAAGGAAAATGCATAAGCTAAGGATTGATTAAAGGATAAGTATCAACATTTTATTTCAGTTTTATTATGCATGTGATTTATGATTCTAGTCTATGTTGATTACACTTGACCTATGATTCTGGTTTATGATGATTGCATGTGATTCATGATTTTGATATATGAGGTTGTGTTTTGAGCTAACCTAATGTGGTATTTTTATACATGTTGATTTGGTCAAAGCTGCTAGTTTAACTTGTTGTGATGGGAAGTAAACAGGATTGCATGTGTACCTTATTGACGAGCCACCAATGAGGTATGATTTGAAGTTATTTCAATCTATTTTGGATCTAATGGAATTTATGTGCTTGATATAGGAAGCACATAAATTCCATTTGGGTGGTTGAAACCGACTGCAAGAATTTGCAACAGCAATGAAAGAAATTAGAACATGCAACAATGTGCTAGTAAACCACTTCAGGCCCAGGGCCATTATGGGACACTAGTACCCAATAGTGTCCATTTATTTCCATGAGCATGCTATGACCGGTATGATAGTTTTGAGGTATGGATATGCCTTGGCTTTTCTATATTCTGATGCGAGGAAGCCTTGCCAAGGGATGGATTTCCCAAGATGGGGATGCCAGTGGAACTTGGAAGGTGTGTGACTACAAGAAAGGGGGTGACCGAATTTCCCGAGGGACTGTGCAGTAGAGAAGGGAAGGTCGGGGATGGATTTTTTTGGTCATTAGCATTGCCAGATGGAATCATATGCACATTGGGAGTGCGGCTTGGAACAATGAGTCGGTAATTGTTCATTGAAAGGAAAAGTGGCACTGGATTCTAACATTGGACATTAGATGCATATTTGACCTTGCAGTGGGTTCTGGACATCCTAGGAAGGAGGTGAATCCTGGTATTACTTTGAGGGTGGAGGTGTGAGCCTCTGGATTCCCTTGTTGTAGATGTAGGCATCATATCCTTTTATTTTTTGGTTGAGAAAATGTGCATATGTGTATATTATTGTAAATATTGTATCGATATGGTTTATACATCTCCACAGACAATATGGCTATTTTTTGGTTGAAGCAAATGTCTATGTGTGTATATGTGGTTATTATTGTAAATATCATAATGAGTTAGTGTTATAAAGCTCTAGTAAATGGTATGTTTGTCATGTTTTAGTAGATGGTCATTTTAAATACTACAACAAGCTATGTTATAAATCTCCATGGGCAATATTTTTTTTTTGGTGGTCTTGTTGGTTATAGGTGTGATTGAACACTGAGGACAGTGTTCCCCCAAGGGGGGGGGTTCTATAAAAGCCCTGGTTAAAAATCCATGTAAAAATATATAAGCCCACGGTGATGGGATGTGTATTCAAAGTTGAATGGTGGGGAAAACATCCTAGCGGGTGTTCACTTCGGTTAATATGGCTAAGGAAATTTGCAAAGGCAATGGAAAAGGCTTTGGAAAGGCAAGAGGCATTTTATTTATGAAAATAATGGAAATTAGGAGAAAAGGAAGGTGAAAGGTCACAGGTTACATGTGAGAAGGAAAGTGAAGGAAAATAATGGAAATTGAAGAAAATAGAGGCCTCATTGATAAAAAAGGATTCTAAGGATCAGTGGGTAAGCTTGGTCAGTACAATTTTGGATCCATTCTCTCTTTCTCTCTCTCATACTCTTGGACACTTATATTTCTGGGAGCACTCTTGGAGAGTGTGGCATACTTGGAGTTTTGGAGCAAGAAGGCAAAGGAAGAGCATGAAAGCGTAAGAGGACATTGGGATCAGCAACTACAATGGGGTTTTCTTGCAGGTATCGATTTGAATGTATGTTTTCCTCACTAGTTTTGGCATGCATGGCACATCCATGTGGTTTCATGGTCGTGATTTGTCATTGGCATGGAAGATTTCCTGGATTGAGAATGGATTTGCCTGGCCTTTCCATTTCCTAGATAGCCATGGTGTTGTGGGTTCATTTGCTTTGTTTTTTGGTTGGTTCTCATGTTTCCTTGGCTTGGGTTGAGTTACTAGTTCCTAGAGCCTTGGCTGCACAAAAACTATGGAGCCCTGTAAAAGCTTGGGTTGTGTTATTAGTCTTGGAGCCTTGGTTGGACAAACGCTTTAAAGCCCTTGGTGGGTTGAGTTACTAGTCCTGGAGCCTTGGTTGGAGAAATGCTCTAGAGCCCAGCAGTAGTTGTGGGTTGAGTTACTAGTCCTGAAGCCTTAGTTGGAACAAATGCTCTAGAGCCCTAGAAGGGTTGGATAGAGACCAATTTGATGACGGTTTTGTGATGTGCGACTATGAGGTGGAATCACTATTTAACAGGTTGAGGTGGTTGGCCTTTGGAAGCCCTAGATGGTTCTAGATTGATGTATTTTATGAGATACCACATTCATGCTTGGAATATGGCACAAGGGTGAATGGTTGAAGAGAGATTTGGCTCATCCATTCTATGGTTGGGTGGAACATTGTAGTCCCATCCTAGGTTTGGATCTTACATCATCAATATGAGTTTATTTCTCCTTGTATATCTATTAGTATTATATTGGTTTATATGTGGATCATATGGTTGTGATTTCCTTTGTATTTTCATTGCTATTATGTTGGTTATGTATATGTTTTATGACAGTAGTTGTGTATGGCTCGCATCCTGTTTTTACTTGTAAATGAATGAGAAAAGTATCTATGACCTAATGGATTAAATTGTAGCTAAAGTGAAAAGGAAACAAATCCTCATATCAAATCTCATATAAGTATGAGACCCCTATGCTTAAATATGTTATTTAAAACTGTAGATTTCATTCATGCCAAGTGTTTGACAAAATGTCAGTCTCTCTTGTGGATGGTCAGGCCTATTCCTGGAGTTATTTTTGGTTTATTAGTCTTGTCATCATGTGTTTAATGGATTTCAGAAGTTACAACAAGTTTTGGGCAGTGGCCGAATTCTAGGCTTGAAAAGTGCCTTAAATTCCCTAGACTCTCATACAAGTCTTCAATAAATAGTCCCTGGGCATAGGCATGCAAGCTTGTGGGGGCATGTAGATCTCTCTGGACACTAGCATGCCCATAGAATGGGAGCATCCAAAGGTTTAATAGCTTAAAAACGTAGTCAGACCCATGGGTTGGTTTGCAAAAAGGTTGGGATTGTTCCTAAGGATCCTATTGTTGATGTTGAAGGTTTGTATGGTGTGTTTCTGTCAGTTCCACTTCCTTAATGTGACTTAGGATGTCAAACCATATTATAGTAACTTCTTGTCACATGTTTACCCCTGTTGGACAATTACTTCTGTAGGCACGGGAGGAGGGTGTTAAAGCTTCATTCCTCCTTTTCTACTCTTGCCACTGTTATTTCTTGATACATGCTTCTTAGATTCAACATTGTTTTTCTTTCTTGTATGCAAGCTGGACTCTCCCTTATGAAAGCCAAGATTGGATATGATCAAGGGATATCTCTAGTTTCCAAGAAAATTGTCCAAGGCCTTGGTGCTCTTCACTTTCTTGAGTTTATCTTCCTTTTGCTCTAACTACTTTCTTAATGTGACAACTTCAGGTTCAATCCCTTCAAATCGACCTTCTCTCTCCTTTAGCTAGTTGGCCATCACATCATCAACTATTTTGGCCTCTTCGATCTGGGTCTTCAAACTGATCACTTCTTGTTTGATCTTATCCTCCTTGTCATCATAGATGTGCAATAACTTTTCATGATCTCTACATGAAGTTGCTAGCCTACTAACTTCAATAGATAATTTCTCAATAACAACCATAGTAGACTCATACTTAGCTCTAAGAAGCTTAACATCATCATCTTAGCTGATATGATCTGAATGGTTATCATCACAACTATTTAATGCATAACTAAAAGTAGCTCATCAAGATTTTTATCTTCATATTTTCTCTATTGCTTCTCTAGTTCTCATTTTTCTGATTTTTTTCACATGATCAATTTAATCATTCACACTAAGACGATGACACTCTTTTGGCAAAGATTTTTTCTTCTAATGACCCTTCTTCGTTTTATTCTTCTTACTCTACTTATTGACCTCTCCTTTGTTTTTCCCATATAATACCTGCAATCTGTGATTCGAACTTAAAAAAGAATGCAACAACTTACAGATATAATCATAAACACAGAGATGCAACAGAAAAACACTTCATTTCATTAATAGAAAAATATTGAAATATGCTTACAAGCAAAATGGAAATAAGACAGCTAAGACGATGGTAGCTTATCTCTTAGAAGAGATGTGGTGGCTACATGCCTCTAAACTATGTTACAATGAGGCTCAAGGGCCTAAAACATGAGAAAACCCTAAACAACCAAAACCCTAACACTAGGAGATGTAACACTAAGAGTTTCTGGGCCCCATTGGGGTTATTTGGGCAACCAACTTCCCAAGTTCATAACTTGGTCATATTATCTCTTTTTGGCACGTATGATACCTTGTTGGAAAGGTCTCTTTGAGTACTACAGGTTTCTCCACAAGCCCTTTCCTATGGCAATGGGCCTATTGCGGACCCCAAAAACACCGTTTAGGGGGTCAAAGCTACTTCGGAAGTTCAAGACCCAAAAAACTGCTACAAATAGTAAATGCTTAAATGAACAAGGAAACAAATGAAAATGACTAGGGGGTCTAGGTGGAATAGGAGGGTGGCCACCAATATCCACCTGGATCATTCCTACCCCCTTAGGAAGCAATGGTCCCCATTGCGTGCAAAGCCTCCATGAGGTGAGGAAATTTTTGTTGAACCTGGTCTCTTGTGAACCACTTTCCCTGGTGAAGGATTTGGCTTGCTTTGACAACTCGATATAGTTGTATCCCCTGTTGGCAAGTGTTCTTGATCTATGTGCCCATGATTTGACTAGTTGTGGCATATTCCATGCAGTTTGAGTTGAGATCTGTTGGTGTGAGTTGTTCTGCAATGTGAGATGTGTCCAATAATGGTAGAAAGTATGGCTGAAGGCAATCTACATTGAACACTGGGTGCAGACCAAGGAACGGTGGTACGTTGAGCTTGAAGGAATTATCACCAATGACCTTGGTGATGGTGTATGGCCCATAATGGAGCGAGTGAATCTTGCGGTGGGGTCCAACAAGGTGCTCCTTCTGCAAATGCAGCCAAACTTTGTCACCCACCTAGCACTTATGCGGAACTCATTGCTAATCATGGCACTGCTTGTACTTAGCATTGGCTCTGTCCAATATATCATGGACCTACTAGCGGATGTGTTGAATGTGCTTAATGATGTTGTTAGCCCTTTCATATTCGAACTGAATGTGAGCTAAATCTAACTGAGTGGCTGCAAATGGTATGGCCACATCAATGGGACATAATGGTTGAAATCCTAGCCCTACCTAAAAGGGGTTGTGGCATGTTGAGCTATCAAGAGTTATGTTGTAGCTGTGTTGTACATAGGCGATACTTTCATTGCATGTGTGTGGATGCTCTGAGTTGTACGTGTGCAAAATTTGTATGATCATCCTATTGACAACCTCTATTTGGCCATCAGTTTGGGGATAGAAATTCATGGACTTAGTAAGTTTTGTATCTAGCAACGACCAAAGACTTGACCAAAATGCCCTCAAGAATCTGTTGTCCTGATCTAAGACAATGGACTATGGGATCCCAAAGTGTACCCATACTCGCTCAAAGAAGAGCTTAGCAGTGGCCTCTATTGTGATACTTTTCTTGCAGGCCGCCATGATAGACATCTTAGAGAATCTGTCGATGACCATGAAAATGCAATCATTGTCATGCTTAGTAGAAGGAAGGCCCAACATGTAATATATGGAGATAGATTCCCAAGGTCGGCTAGGAGTAGGTAGATGAGTATACAGGCCTTTATTCTTGATGGTTGGTTTGGAAATGGAACAAGCGGTGCTAGATCTAATGTACTTCCAAACATCCTGATGAAGTTTCGGCCAATAAAAATACTTCTGCAATACCGCCACTGTTTTCTCTACTATGAAATGTCTAGTGAATCGACTATAGTGTGCCTCCCAAATCATCTTGGCATGCTCACTTGAAGGAACATAGATGTGTCCCAATTGGCATAATAGTGCATCCTCAAGGTGAAAATTTGGAACTTTCTTCCCTTCTAGGAGTGTCTGGTATATGCTGCCGAATTCTAGATCGCTCTTGTAAAGATGCAGCCACCCCGATGTTTCGTGCCCACAAGATTCGAGCACAATGATCAGTGCCATCACTGGTGATTACCTGAGGCAATCAGCAACATTATTGGGGCTTCCTTTCTTATACTTAATGTTAAAATGGAACTGTTGCAAATAGGTGGACCATTTCTGATGGCAGTCCTTCTGCAACTTCCCTTATGTTTGGATGAACTATAGAGGTCAGTGGTCTATGTGGATGACCATTTCCTTCCCCAAAATGTAATGCTTCCATTAAAGGCAGACCTACACAATGGAATACATTTCTTTGTCATAAGTGGGGTACTTTCAGACTCTGCCTAAAAGTGTCTCACTATGGTAAGCCACTGGATGCCCATGCTGAGTAAGAAATGCACCTATAGCATAGTTAAAGGCATCTGTCTCAATCTCAAATGGTTGTTGCAGGTATGGTAATGTGAGAACTAGTGCAGAATAGAAGCGATTCTTAAACTTATAGAACACTTGTTGTTGGGTTTCCAACCAAAAAAACTTTTCTTTCGCTCCATCCTTGATAACTTGACTTAAAGGCCAAGTGATATGAGAGAACCCCAACATGAACCTATGGTAGAAATTAGCAAGACCCAAAAAGTTTCAGAGCTCTATTAGAGTGGTTGGGGCTAGGAAATCTCGAATGACTTATATCTAGGATGGGTACACATGTACACCCTTCTCATCAATGATGGACCCTAGATGTTGAACTTGGGTCAGGCCAAAGGTGCATTTCTCCATATTAGCACACATCTTGTGTTGGCGAAGGGTTTGAAGGATATGTCGAATATGGTGGAGGTTCTCTTCCCAAATCTAGATGAAAATCAAGATGTAATCTAAATACAATACCAGGAATGCATTGGTGAAGGGTTGCAAGATGTTGTCCATTAGTATCATGAAGGTTGTAGGGGCGTTCGTTAATCCAAATGGCATGACCAACCATTCGAAAAGGCCTTCCTTGTATTTGAAGGTAGTCTTCCACACATCAGAAGGTTCGATAGGCACCTGGTCATAACCTGACTTCAAGTCAATCTTGCTGAAATATTTGGCCCCCTTGAGCTGGTCCAGGAGGTCATCAATATATGGGATTGGGTACCTATTCTAGACAGTGATCTTGTTCAACACCCGATAGTCAATATAGAGCTTCCAAATCCCATCCTTCTTCTGTACCAATACAATCAGGCTCCCACAAGGTGATGAGCTTGGCCTAATGTGCCATTTATGCAATGGTTCCTGAATCTTCCTCTTGATCTCATTGTTCTCCAGAACAGAGTGTTGATAGATCGTTCCATTAGGTAGTGGCGTGCCTGGGGTCAGATCGATGGAGTGCTTGACCTGACAGTGCAAAGGTACCCCTGTGGGTGAGGAAAAGATATCCATGTACTCCTCCACGACCTTGTCCATATATTCTTGTTGTGTAGAGGAGCCCTGCCTAGAACTCGTGGCCACAACCTCCTTCTTTCCTTAGTGGAAAATCATAAGGAAAAAAAATTTCCTGGTCTAGGAAATGATCTTACTACATTACTTTGCAGTGATCAAAGAGATGGAGGTAGGTGGGGCTACCTCCAATATCCTATACAACTTATTAGCTAAATTAATAATTACAAAGCAAGCTCTAGACTTATATACATCATGTTGCTTCCACAAGTATGGTCGTCCTAACAATACATTGCAAACTTGAAGAGAAGCAACATCACATAGTACCTCATCCGTGAAGGGCTTGATGTTGTGGGGAAGGTGACACTACTGGCTGACACAAAGATCTCTTCCTTGGTGAAGTCACTCAATGGTGTACGGCTGTGGATGTGCTATAGTCTTTAGGCCCAACTGCTTCATGATCTCTACTAAAATGAGATTATTTTGGCTCTCATTGTCGACAATGAACTACAAGGGAAACCCTTCACCCACATCTGCGAGTGGAAGAGGCATTCCCCCTCCTATAGATCTTCAGGCTCAATCTTCTAGATCTTGGTGGTGGCCATGATGGAACTTCTTCAGTTCCCTTATCAGTTTATGATTCAGAATCAGAACTTGTGTCTAATTCAGAAGCATTCAACTCGGACACCAGTGACTACTTGGCCCAACACTCACTTGTATTGTGAGTGGAGCTCTTATGGAACTCACACCATTTTCCCATGTCCTTCTTCATCTTTGGGGTGCTATTTTTTCTTGCAGCTTCAATGCGCTATCCTAGGTAGTGCCATGTTGGCTTAGTCCTTTGTTCTATTGTTTGGGGATGCATTTTCCTTGCTTTGGATTCACATATATGAAGTCCTGCTTCTTCTGTTTAAACTTCTGCTTAATATTGGTGGTGTACCGATATGTCGTGTTGAGCGAGGAAATATCGAGGAACTCCATCTCGTCCTAGATGTACTTGTGTAGATAGTCCTAGTACTTGAGCGCCAAATGCCACTTAGTATTCTTGATACCCAGATTTATGCGAAGGATATGGAAAGTATTTGTGAACTCTAGCACATCTTGGTCCCTTCGCTACCATAGCATGGTCCACTTTATGTATTTGTCTTCATAGTTCCAGAAAGGGTAATATTGTTCCTTGATGGCATCTCAGAAATAATTCCAAGTGGGTGCGGCTGAAAAAAATGAGGGTTCACTCACGTCCTTTTGTTCACAGTAGGTTTCCCAACAATCCTTGATGTGTGGGATGGCTTTAAGAAGTGAAAAAGTAATCTTTTCCCAATTGGAAAAGTCACGAATTGAAAAATATTCTTCCAATAGATTTAACCATTTATCTACAACATCTTTATATATTTGGCTTTCGAATATGGGAATATCGAAGTTAACTTGTACCTTAAAAGGAGTGGTGCCTCCAGAGTGACCACTAGATGAAGATGCATCACCTATGGTTAGTCGTTGAAGGATATGGGAAAAGTTATCCATCATCATGGCCCTCTATCGCTCAAGGGCTTCCTCGAGAAACATTTTGAAAGGATCTCCTACCCCCTCGTCTTTATTTTATTCCGCCATGGGAGGTCGTCGGGTTTTGCAAGGCTGATCTTGTAATGGTTCAACCAAATCAAGCCCTAACTCCTTATACCCTAACCTCGTTGGGGACATGCAAAGACAAACTTATAAAGAGAAGACCACTT
Organism: Pinus taeda; assembly: GCA_000404065.3. Lineage (NCBI taxonomy): Eukaryota > Viridiplantae > Streptophyta > Pinopsida > Pinales > Pinaceae > Pinus > Pinus taeda. Next base: position 94,807 of record APFE030239311.1, on the reverse strand, counting down.
TCATACCACTGATCTGAATTTAACAAGAATGTAACAACTTACATATATAATCATAAACACAAAAATGCAGCAAAAAAACGCTTCATTTCATTAATAGAAAAATATTGAACTATTCTTACAAATAGAATGGAAATAAGATAGCTCGGGAGATGGTAGCTTATCTCTAAGAAGAGATGTGGTGGCTACATACCTCTAAACTATGTTACAATGAGCCTCAAGGGCCTATTTATTATTGGAAAACATGAGAAAACCATAAATAACCAAAACCCTAACCCCAAGAGATGTAACACCAAGAGTTTGTGATACCTGTTGGGGTTAGTTGGGCAACCAACTTCCCAGGGTCGTAACTTGGTCATATTATCCCTGTTTGGTGCATACAATACCTTGTTGGAAAAGTCTCTCTGAGTACTACAAGTTTCTCTGCATGCCCCTACCTATGGCTATGGGCTTGCCGCGAAACCCAAAAAAACGTTGTTTAAGGGGTCAAAACTGCTCTGAAAGGTTAGGACCCGAAAAACTGCTAAAAATAGTAAATGATGAAATTAACAAGGAAACATATGAAACTGACTTGGGGGCCTAGGTGGAATAGGCAAGTGGCCACCAATATCCACCTAGATCAAATATTTCCTGAATCTGTCTCTTGATCTCATTGTTCTCTAGAACTGAGTGTCGACAGATCAACCCATTGGGAAACGACGTGCCCAAGGTTAGATAGATGGAGTGCTTGACCTAACATTACAGAGGTATCCTTGTGGATGAGGCTAAAATATCCTTTTCCTCCTCCACGACCTTGTCCATCTGCTTTTGTTGTTCAGAGGAGCCCTGCTTAGAAGCCATGGCCACAACCTTCTTCTTTCCCTAGGGGAAAATCATAAGAAAAAACAAATTCATGGTCTGGGAAATGAACTTACTACATTTATTTGCAATGATCAAAGAGATGGCGGTAGGTAGGGCTACCTCTGGTATCCCGTGCAACTTATTAGCTAAAGTAATAATCACAGAGCGAGATTTAGACTCATATACAACATGTTGATTCCATAAGTATGGTTGTCCTTACAATACACCACAAACTTCAAGAGTACAAATGTCACATAGTACCTCATCTATGAAGGGATTTATGCTATAGGGAAGGTGGAACTGCTGGCTAACATGAAGATCTCATCCTTGGTGAAGCCAGTCGATGGTGTACGGATGTGGATGTGCTATAGTATTTAGGCCTAGCCACCAACCTCTACTAAAATGATGTTCTTTTAGCTCCCGCTGTTGACAACGAACTGCAGTAGAGAATCCTTCACCCACATCTGTGAGTGGAAGAGGCATTCCCCCTCCTCTAGATCTTCAGGCTCAATCTTCTGGATCTTGGTAGTGGCCACGGTGGCATTGTTCTTCACATCAATGATTTTCTTCTCTTTGTTAGTTCCCTTATCAGGTTCTGATTTAGAGTCAAAACCTATGTCTGATTCATAAGCCTTCGAGTCGGCCACCAGTGACTACTTGGCCCATCAATCACTTGTATTATGAGTGGAGATCTTATGGAACTCACACCACTTTCCATGTCCTTCTTTGTCTTTGGGTGTTTTTCTTTTCTTGCGGCTTCAGTGGGTTGTCCTAGGTACTACTGCCTTGGCTTGGTCCTTTTTTCTGTGGTTTTGGGGTGCCTTTTCCTTTCTTTGGATTCAAATATCTAAAGTCCTACTTCTTCCATTTAAACTTCTGTTCAATCTTAATAGCATACCGATACGCCATGTCAAGTAAGGAAATGTCCAGGAACTCCATCTCGTCCTGGATGTACCTGTGTAGATAGTCACGGTACTTGAGCACCAAATGCTACTTAGTATCCTTGATATCCAGCTTCATGCTAAGGGTATGGAAAGTATTTGTGAACTCTGGCACATCTTGGTCCCTTCCCTACTGTAGCGTGGTCCACTTTATGTATTTGTCTTCATAGCTCCTGACAGGGTGATATTGTTCCTTGATGGTGTCTCAGAAAGAATTCCAAGTGAGTGTGTCTGAAAACAACGAGGGTTCACTCTCGTCCTTTTGGTCAAAGTAGGTTTCCCACCAATCTTTGACTTGTGGGGCGACTTTGAAGTGAAAAAGTAATATTTTCCCAATTAGAAAATTCATGAACTAAAAAATATCCTTCCAATAGATTTAACCATTTATCTATGGCATCTACATCTATCAGACCTTCGAATATGGGAATATCAAAGTTAACTTGTACCTTAAAAGGATTGGCACCTCCAGAGCGGTTGTTGGATGAAGATGCATCGCCTGTGGGTAGCTATCAAAGTATTTGGGCAAATTTATCCATCATTGTGTCCCTGTATCGCTCGAGGGCTTCCTCAAGCAACACTTTGAAAGGATACCCTGCCCCCTTGTCTTTATTTTGTTCTGCCATGGGAGGTCGTTGGGTTTTGCAAGGTTGATATTGCAATGGTTCAACCAGATAAAGCCCTAACTCCTTATACCCTGATTTCATTGCGGACATGTAGAGAAAAATAGAGAAAGAGCAGACTGCTCTGATACCATTGATCTGAACTTAAACAGGAATGCAATAACTTACATATATAATCATAAACACAGAGATGCAACAGAAAAACACTTCATTTCATTAATAGAAAAATATTGAACTATGCTTACAAACAGAATGGAAATAAGATAGCTCGGGTGATGGTAACTGACTCTAAGAAGAGATGTGGTGGTAACATGCCTTTGAATTGTGTTACAATGAGGGTCAAGGGCCTATTTATTATTGGAAAACATGAGAAAAACCTAAACAACCAAAACCCTAACCCCAGGGGATGTAACACCAGGAGTTTGTGGGCCCCATTGGAGTTAGTTGGGCAACCAACTTCTCAGGGTCGTAACTTGGTCATATTATCTTTTTTTGGTGTGTACGATACCTTGTTGTAAACTTCTCTCTAAGTACTACCATTTTCACCACATGCCCTTGCCAACAGCAATGGGTCTGTCGCGGACCCCAAAAAAAAATCGTTTAGGGGGTCAAAACTACTCCAAAAGTTCAAGACCCGAAAAAATGATAAAAATAGTAAATGCTGGAATGAACAAGGAAACAGATAAAACTGGCTAGTTCATCTAGGTTGAATAGGTGGGTGGCCACCAATATCCACCTGGATCAATCTGTCCCAAATCTCCTTGGAAGATTTCAATTTTTTTTATCTTATCCAGATCAATGTTATGGAGATTCTCATAAATAATGCACCTTTCTTGTGCATTCTACAACAACACCTTGGATGGTATAGGGACCTTTTTGTAGCCTTCATAAACTAGTTTCCAAATGTCAGATCCATAAACAAATAACTAAGATTTAAATTTTTCTTGTCATACCTAGTACTTTGCAATAGTGAGGGCAGATACTCCTATAGGATTCATTATGAAAATAAATAAATAAACAAAAAAAATTAATTTTTAGCAACACTCCCTAGATCTACTCTCCATTGATTAAGTTTCAACCAAGAGCCCCTGCTATAATACCAATTCTTAGAAGCAAGAAAAATATTGAGAGGGAGGGGTGAATCACTATTGTGTCCTCATACTAATTTTTACCTTTTATTTCAAACCCTGATTCATTCATTCCTTATCAACATAACACATGAGAATATCTATGCATAAACATGAACAATAAGCATATAAAAAATCATGATCAACAACACAACAAAGCACAATCACGCATAGGACACCAAATGTAAGGTGGAAACCCAAAGGGAGAAAACCATCATCGATTGTTTCTCTTCATAGTCTTCTTCTTATTAATATTAAAATTTTCTTTTTACATTGTCATATCACTAGCCACCACTAGTGTGCAAGACACAACTTGAAAATCACATTAGCAACCCTCGCCTCAGCTAAACCCTGTCAGAAGCCACCACTTCCTAAACTTTGCAGGACACCACTTACTCAAAGCTTCCACTCCCACAACTTTGTAGGCCACCATTTTTGGATGCGTCAACACCTAATAGTCAATCCAACCACACTGTATTGAAGCCACCACTCCCAAGTTCTCAAGCCTCTACCTAAAGGATGCTACTTCACCTTGAATTCATAAGCCACCACTCACTCACTTAACGCCCCAACCTTCAACCTCATTTCATGGATCTTGTTTCACAATATTTCATACTAGGCCCATCTGCAACAACTCAATACAACTGTGAGCCTCGTTTCATCCTATTCTCATCCTAGACTCATTATGACTCTATGCTCATCAAACCCTCAATACAACTAATTCAATCTCTCTTTATACAATACTCTACTATTGAGATAATCTTCCCTCACTTAGCATACACAAAACCCTCAACAATACATCAACAACATTATTACATCAATCAAATTTTCCCTTAAGACACCATACAAACACTTTTATGAGACTTTGGGCTATAGAAACCATACAATACATTATGAAGGATACACCAATACAATCAGCCAAATAGTAGACAATGGACACTCAGCTACAATACAGCCCTACAATAACATTGTTAACAAAATTTCAAAACAATAGTTAGACATATATAGCAATCAATGTCCTATGTAACAAGCACACTCTACAAGTATCATTGATCTAACAAGCGATGACTTTGCCTCCACAAACCAATATTTTTCCAAATTCACTACATCTTTCCTCTATTCTTTTTGGTTAGATTGACCTTTGTCCTCAACCAATACATACAACATCAAAATACATCTTGCATTGAATCAACACTCCATTATACACTATCAATGTGTCATCTCATTGACCACTTCCTTTACATACATAACTCTATCATATGCACAATCTCTTTGTAATAAATTGACCCTTAGATTTGAGCATGTTCACTATATGTTCTTCTCTATGTACATGCCCACCAATTCTCACTCATTTGAACCATTGAATAGTGCAACACATAACATATTTAACTATGGTGTTGAGCTCCTCAAGGTCAACCTTATCACTCCACTAATCGCATTCATTACAAATACCATATCAATCATTGACAAAATCAAGTGTGTTCATATGTACTCCATGATGAGATCATCTCCACTATCACATCACTCAAGATTAATTGCATTCACACTTCAATTTCAACTGAGATCTTCCATACCCATTGGAGACCAAGTCAATCAAAAATTTGAACCAATTTCATGGGAAATTATAGAGGTATGTTCATGTGGTATTTCATTTAAGCACTTATAGGCATCACTGCTAGTTTTGAATTATCACCCAGGGATGATGATCATAGCGATATAGTGGGCACCTAGGGAGGTTGTTGAAATCCTCGCTTTGTGAACAATTGTGTGCTAGGGAGGATACCCTAACTCATGATATTTTATTTTTCTCTTATCCATATTTGTCGCAGCTACAACACCACTTCCTTAGGCACCTGTGCAAGCCTCTGAAACCTCTACAACAAACTATAACATCAGTGCAATCCCATTATATCTCGTTGACATAAATGCCAACTTCAAGTGGTTGATTGTCTCCCAAGGTTAACATCAATGCTAACACCATGATGCCAACAAATGAGCTTGAAATCACCTTCCCTGACCGTCACTCCTTCGCATTCCATATACAAGGTCTCTCTCACCATAGCTCATTCTTAGGATGTGAACAATGTTCATGGCTTATCATAAGGAATATGATAGGTATGAGTTCTGGTAGTACTTCATTACACAAAACTTTCCCTTTTTGTTCTATGGATGAAAATTATTTTATAGATATCTTTGAGGAGAGATCACATTCAACCTAGACACTTTGTTGATCATTTGGTCCTTTCATCCTTATTCATAGAAAGTGATCAAGTTTGAATCTTTTTTATCTTATCCATTCACATTATCACTTCATTTCCCTTTTGTGCAACTACTGCGTTGTTATCCCTGTAGTTCAGCCTGTCAATCCATTCAAAGTGTTGTTGAGTCTAGCAGTTCTATCTAGTGGTGTCAACCAAGAAATGAAGGAACAAGTCATGGCTTTTTTGAAGCTTCCATAGACCAGTTTTTTCATCTTGACTTGTAATATGTTTGTTGGCTTGTAGGGGCCTGACCCAGGTTCAGAGGTGATTTAGCCAAACAAATCCCAATACTACTGGCCCTTTCAGCAACAATTCATGGAGCACAGATTGAGGTCTCACCCGAAGTAGTATGGGAGGGTGCTAGAACCAGGTTTCTGCACCCTGGGGATGTCTGATGAGCTCTTTCGATTCCCACATGTCACTACACGCAACTATTAGTCCCTATCAACCTGTGATGTTGCCTTCACGCAGCCCTACTCGGGGCGCGAACCATATTATTACCCAAGTTCCTTACTATTAACCTGTTATTATCTGATTACTTACTTATCTATGTAAGTTTAGTGATATTTATTAGTGTAGTCAGCATTCATATAATTGTGTGTGATAAGAAAAACAACATAAATGCATAGAACGTAATATAAAAGCAGATACAAAGAAATTGGAATCAACTTCTCTTTATTATTCTTTATTCAAGGTTATCGACCCGACACTGCCCTGTGCACTCAGCTGTAGGGGTCCGCGCACTCAACTACGGACTCTACTAGGCCTCTGCACACTCAACTGTAGAGCCTCTTCCTACTACTACGACCCAATACACTTAGACTCTTACTCTATGCTCGAACCATTCGTACTCCTCTCTTGTCTCTTCTTCACTATCTTTACAACTTAGAGACTCACTCTATTTATACAATCCCATGGTTCGTGGACCATGGGTAGGCTGACATGACATTACATTGCATTACAACACTTAGGCTAACAACCCTATGACTCAACCTATACTTCGCACTCTGCACCCACAATTCGCGAAGTCTTATGATATATTTGACCAAAACTTGGGCTTTGAGCCCCAAAACATGTTTTGGGGGGATCTGATGCCCAACAGGCCCCCAAAACAAACATCGTGACTCACCCTCAAGTCACTCTGTTGGTGCGGCGATCTTGGCGCGGAGTCTCTCCAACTGGTCCTGAATGGCCTGAATGTCGGTAGCACACTGAGTTGTTGCCTGCTGTACCTATTTCATTCTTACTTCTGAATCATATGTGTTTGAATTGTGTCCTTACCTTGGTACCAGCATCTGATGCATGTGTTTATAGTCTCACGCCCTTGTCTGGCTCCTCGGGTCGCAAAGACTATGCTTCGGCCAGTTAGTCAGATAGTCGGCCCACCCGTGTAGGGCTCCAAGCGACTATCGTTTACCTTTCCTGGGAAGGGTTATCCATTTAGTTTGACTAGATGGACCACGCCTTCATCTATGACCTCCTTAACCACATATGGTCCCAGCCAGTGCATTCTGAAATTTCCCAAAAACATTTCAAACTTATTGTCATACAGCAGCACTAAGTCGTTTATCTTGAAGGTGCGCAACTTGATATGGCAGTTGTGCCAGGCCTTTTCACACTACTTTTGTACCTGCTAATGAAATCTAGCCAGAAACCATTCTTCCTTGAGTTCTTCTAATTGCACAAGCCTTTCTTCTAGAGCTTTGTGGTCTATCATGCCTATGAGTGCTACTATTCGCAGACTAGGTACAATGTATTCCATCGGCATGATAGCTTTCATGCCATAGACTAACCGGAAAGGTGTCTATCCCATCAATTTCTTGCACGTTGTCCAGTAAACCCATAATACGACAGGTACACATAGGTCCCAGTCATTTCGTTGCACGTTACATACTTTGGACAGCGCAGTCTCTAGTATTTTGTTGAATGCCTCTACTGTTTCATTAGCTTGTGGGTGGTATAATGTACTTTTCTAATGATACAACTAGAACTCTTCTATGAGCGTGCTAATGGTTTCATTTAAGAAATGTGTTCCACGATCACTCATTAAGATATTCGGACAGCCAAAGCGTGTCAACACATTTTCGAACAAAAACTTCGCAGTTGTAGTTGTTGTGCAGTCTCTAACCTGCTGCGCTTCCGCCCATCATGTCAGGTACTCCGTCACAGTGATGATGTAGTGCGCACCCGTCTTTCCCTGAGTTTTGATCAATCCCACAAAGTTGATTGCCCATTTTTCAAATGGCTGCAATGTCATTTGTGGATTTAGTGGCATCTCGTCCCTTCGTGATGGTTTTCTAGTCCTTTGACATATATTGTAGACCTTACAGTGCGCTTTCAAATCCTGGTGCAGGGTTGGCTACCATAACCCTGCATGAAGAATCTTCTGTGTGGTCGCATGTTTAACATAATGTTCTCCTGCAGTGCCCCCATTTGCTTCCGTGAGGATCTAACCTCGTTCAAATTCAGGTACATATCTTCACAATATCTCATCATTGCCCATTTTGTAGAGGTGGCCCGCGATGACAGAAAAGTCTACAGCGCACACCACCAATTCCTTCTTCTGTTGGACTGGGTATTCCTTCAGCGTATTCCCTGTTGTTAGAAAATGGATTATTTCTTTGAAGTGTCTCTCCACGATGTGCACCGCAAAGAGTTTTTCATTAGGTAGTCCCTCCTCCAAATTCATTGGTTCCTTGCCCATCTCAATTCGTGACAAGTGATCTAGTCCTGCATTTAGGCGTCCGAGCTTGACTATGACCTTAAAATCATATCCTTGAAACAGTAAGATCCATCTACATATGTGCCCCCCAACACAGGCTTATTCACTAGGTATTTCAATACATAATGGTCGGTATACATCTTGAAATGTCCTCTGAGTAAATAGTGTTGGTATTTTTGGAGCACGTACACCATTGCCAACCCCTCACGCTCAGTGGTGGAATAGTTCTTTTTTTCTTTAGACAATCTCTGAATTGCAAAAGTGATTGGGTGATCCACGCCCTCCACGCCCTCCTGTGTGAGTATGGCTCCAAACACAATACACAATGCATCAACATGTACATGAAATTCCACATCCCATTTTGGGAAGACTAGGATTGGAGAGGAGGCTAGTTTCCCCTTCAAGACATCCAAACTCTTCATGCAATCATCATTCCAGCAATATGTAACATCCTTTTTCAATAGATTTTCCATCGGCGCTATTATTTGGGCATAAATTTTGATGAAATTCCTATAGTATCCAGTGTGCCCCAAAGTAGCGCGCATTTGTTTAACACTTCGCGGTGCTTCCAAATTTAAAATAATGGCAATCTTTACAGGGTCCACAATCAGGCCTTGTTTGCAGACCACATGTCCCAGCAAGTTTCCAAAGGGAACAAGGAATGTGCACTTCTTAAGGTTCAGTGCAATCTGCTGTCGGCAGCAAGTATCCAGCATCAAGCGTAAGCTTGCTACATGGTGCTTAACTAATCCAAAGACAATCCAATCATCCAGATAGACCTCCAAGAACTTATGTATTCTTTGAATGCGGCCACAACGATGCGCGAAAATATAGTTGGTGCGTTCTTCAGTCCAAATGGCATAATGGTGTATTGAAAGCAGCCCCATTCTGTTGTGAAGGTTGTTTTGCTCCTATATTCCGGTGTGATCTTGATCTAATGGTACCCTGAGAACCCATCCGTGAATGAGTATGCTTCCTAACCGCCAACATTCTCCAATACTTCATCTATGAAAGGTGTCGGGAATGGATCGTGTACATAGGCATCGTTCAGTTTCCTGAGATCCATGCATATTCTTATTTCACCCTTCTATTTTTTCTCCTGTACTACCATAGGACTCACCTAGTCAGATTCTTCCACTGGTTCAATAATTCCAGTTGTGAACATTTTGTCTAATTCATCATGGGCCTTTTCTTTATACTTTGGATTCAAGCGGTAAGGTCGCTGCTTAACTGGCTTCACGTCAGGTTTTAGGGTAATCTTCATCATCCCTAAGTCACCAATGATCCCTTTTAAGTTCGTAATATTGGGCAATAAGAGGTCTTGGTATTTGCAGAGCAACTCAGCGACCTTATCCACCATGGCATCATCCCAATAGTCCCCAAGCGTTGTGTATTTTGGCTCTGCCTTTGTTCCAATGTTGACCTTCTTTGTCTTTAATGGCGCGGTGATGTCGAGGTCTTCAAGTGATGGTTCTCGAATCTAACAACAACCTTCCATTTATGAAATGTTAATATTTCGTGGGTCCTCATCATCCTCCTCAACATTTATGTTGTAACACTATAGAGCACAGCTTAGCTATGTCACCCATTCTAGTTGAAATACTTCCATTGGCTCCTGGGATATTTTGAAGATAGCTACTTTTACTACCTGTAGCGCATCGTCAATAGTATCTAACCAATGATCTTCAAATGTGAATGTTAACAGAAATCCCACGTGCAAGACATCCCATTCGCTCTTACCATGGCGGAGCTCCGTCTCAGTATACCAATTCATGGGTATGACATCTAGGGTATGATAGAATAAATGTACCCATTCAGGTTGTGGCTCTTCCCCATAGACCTTGGTCCATTTCGCGAGGTGTGTGCATGGATCATCTCATCCGTCATATTTGTCTTCTAGCCATATCTGCGATTTCCCAAATTGTAGGTGCATCATTCTTCTACATATGTGCCAGTCCTCAAAACTTCCTGATGCATACCCCATCTTCATGTGGGCATTGCTCGTAGTGCCCATTTTAGAGCATCGAACCACTGATGTTCTAGTACTGCGCTTTCAACTTTGTTTAGGAATTCATCCAATGCTTTCAACCCATCATATGTAGGTAGGTCCCTTGCCTCTATTATCATGCAGTGCAGTGATCTAACCATCATGTTGCAATTAAGTGTTTTTACTTTGTGCAGCTAATTCTTATATCGCTCTATCTCTTCATCTGAATCTGAAGTGTAGGAGATTTCGCACTCCCATGAAATCCTTCCATCTGCAATTAGATTCACCCAATCCTCTTCTTGTACAGTTATCTTGTAAATACAATCGAGATCGTCATCACTATCGTCGTCACACATCAGTTCAGTGTATCGTGCTCCTTTGGCTAGATCAAGTGGTACTACTACGCGTAGTGACTTTTTTTCAAAGATCATTTTGCGCTTCTTCAGATTTATGACTCTGTTCATATTGGTGATCTAGTCTATTCCTAGTAGTGTGGGATAGGGATTACTATCATCAAAAATCTCTATCACTTCAAAATCCACCTGCACACTCACACCTTCAATATCTACTATTACCCCTTGCAATCTTCCCATGGGTAATATCTTCTATTGGTTCACAATTCGTAACTGAATAGGAGACCACTATAGCACGGGTCTGCCCATACATTCCCATTTTTTTTTTGGTAGTACATTCGCATCTGATCCGAGATCTAGTATTACCTTATCCATTTCATATTCGCTGATTTGCGCAGTCACCTCATTTCCCTTCCTGTGCACAATGCATGCTTTCCAAGTTTTTGGACCACGTGTGGTTCTCCTGACCTCGCGCACTTAGAGATAAGTTCCTATAGTCCTTTTATTGCCTTATTGTTGCATAGCAGTTTCATGCATGTCTCCAAAAAGGTAGTGAGCATTGAAGGATCCATCCCTGGTTCTAGTTGATCCTTACTACCTGAAGTGGAGGCCTCCGTGAAGCTCTTCTTAGCTTCCATGAATGTCTCCTTCGTGCATTCTAAATAAAATTTGGGTTCCTTTGTAGGAGCCTTGCGAACCCACGCACTTTCTTCTGACTGCTTACCTTTATCATTGCTAGTGGTCATACTGCTCCTGAGCATCTTGTTTACATTCGGGTCTTCTTCGCGTAGCTCAGACCTCATCATCTACAAATTCTGAGTCGGAGGGGGCTAAAGTACCCCTTTTTCACGCAATCTCACTATCAAGGTAGGGTAGTCTTCTACCTCATGTTTAGACTGAGTATAGTACAAACACGATGTTCTTGTTAGTTTTGTACAATCATAGGCATAATGTCCTAGCCCTCTTCAATTGTAGAAAATTAGTTGTCCATGACCCCTTCCTGGTCCCATTCCACCTCAACCTCGACCGCACCTATGAAATCTAGCGTGTGCCATTCCTGCATTTGGGCTGAGGGCTTGTGTTTTGGTCTGCACCCTTTATGCTGGAGTCTGATCCATCATTAGTTCGTAGCTTCTGCAAGTGCGTTCATCATGGCCTACCGACCTGTAGAAATTACAAAACAATTGTTGGGACGTCCGCGTATACTTCTACAATAGATGACAATTATTTGTAGTGTGCTTTCCTCCTATCTAATAGATCGTGCACCATAATGCATGCCCTGCGCTTGGTCCTTCATGTGCCTCAGGTCTTAATGGCATCAGCCCTCCTCCTTCCAAGTAATTTGTGAACACTGGACAATGGTCCTTGTCATGCCCCTGGCCTTTGCATTTTATGCACCATACCTCCTCATGCGCCTTTGGCCGAGGTGTCTTGTGTTGTTTCAAACTTTGCATCTCTAGACATAGTTTTTGTAGTTGCATGTGGATTTGTTAGACTCCCAGACCAGTGTCTTGTATAGGGGTCTCATGCAATCTCATTGCCATCTCCAAAGCTTCGACCTAGGTGGAAAGTTTTTGTTGTGACTGCGTCGTCCTTAAGTGTGGTGTTAGTGACACTACAAACCATGCACGGTGTTGTCCATCTGTCAATGTCATGTTGGCTTTGTGAATCATACCCTTCAGTCTTTGGTCCAAATCCCATGGGGTCTCACTCGGGAGCATCGTGATCTCCTTAAACCCAATGATTGATTATGTTTCCGACTTTGGCCTGATAAATTCCCTATTCATCGTGGTCTGGATTTCTATGATTCCTACGTTTAGATAGTCGTTAGAATGCTTGATGTACCATGTTAGTGCATGATCCTACAATGCGCTCACCAGCGTAGCCTTCTTGATATTGTCATCCATGACACCTTGTGCTTCCCATACTACCCTTACCACAAACCAGAATTAGTCTGGATCTTCATTCCCTACTCCTCTGAATACTGATAGTTTGATCGCACTCACCATACTGAATTGTGGTGGTGGCGGAGGTGGGGTGGGTGTAGATGGAGGTGAGAAGGGTGAGGCAGGCTGCGATGTAGGTGTAGGTGTTAAGCGCGGAATTCGCTGCCTTATCAGATTGACCGCGCTTCTTGGAGAAACTTTAGTGAGCTCTTCCTCACTTTCCCATGAGGGGGAAATTAAGGGACTGGTTTCTAATTCTTCACTACTTCTGCTTTTGTAGACCTTCCCACTTCGCGTAGTCCCAAACATTAATTTATTCGCATAACCCGCTTTTCACACAATAACATCTTAATCCAAGTCAAATATTTAATATACTTACCTCGTGGTCCCTTGAGGAAACGTCGCTCCGCCTCACTGTAGCTAACAGTCATATCTACCGCGAACTCAGTGATAAATCCTCCTATAATTTGATCGAGCCAATGGTCCAAAACTCACGTGATCTTATCTCCTGATGCTTCTAATATGTGCACTAATTCCAGAGTCCACACAATTGGTTTATCAAGCCTACACCTTCCCTGACTATCTGCTAGCTTCGCGATCCACTCATATAGCTTAGATGGAAAGGATACAAAGAAAATTTCATGGATTTCCGTATACAATTAGTGCTCCAACCGCTATTCCTTAAATAGTTGTGATTTATGTTTTCCTGCTCCGTGAACTCGTGAATCTTATTGTCCAACCACTCTTCATTTTCTTTCTTTGTTAGATTCTAGTGGCATGACATTAGACATCCCCTATTCAGATCCTGGTCTCAGCAAAGGAACCATTTGTTGGCTTGTAGGGGCCTGACCCAGGTTCAGAGGTGATTTATCCAAACAAATCCCGGTACTACTGGCCCTTTCGGCAACAATCTGTAGAGAGCGGACGGAGGTCTCACTCGAAGTAGTATGGGAGGGTGCTAGAACCAGGTTTGTACACCCTGGGGATGTCTGATGACCTCTGTCGGTCCACACACATCATTATGCGCATCTATTAGTCCCTCGCAACCTGTGATGTTGCCTTCACGCAACCCTACTCGGGGCGCGAACTGTATTATTACCAAAGTTCCTTACTATTAACCTGTTATTATTCGATTACTTACTTATCTGTGTAAGTTTAGTCATATTTACCACTGTAGTCAGCATTCATATAAGCATGTGCAATAAGAAAAATAGCATAAATTCATAGAACATAATACAAAAGTAGATACACATAAATTGGAATCAACTTCTCTTTATTATTCTTCGTTCAAGGTTACAGACCCGACACTACCCTGCACACTCAGCTGAAGGGGTCTACGCACTCAGCTACGGACTGTACTAGGCCTCTGCACACTCAGCTCAAATTTCTAAAAAGAGGAGACGGGAGAATGGGTTTTTTCATTTATATGACAGGAATCATGAGTCATGACACCCTTGGACAAAGTACTAAGCTATGATTCTAGTCCTCATCAAGTTCAATTTAGCATGACTTTAAGAAGCTAAACCTTGTTTTTTAAGTTGTTACTTCTTTGATTGGTTACTTTTCCAATCATATGGAGAGTCTATTGATGCCTCTTGTGTTGGAGTCTTCTATCATTGTTCATGCATGAGTCTCTATTGTCCCATCTCATCATTATGTCATGCTTATGTTAAAGGGAATTCAACCCTGTGTTAGCCATTATATAGTTATCTCTTGACTCATTATGTTGGAACTTCCTAGTTTTCAATTCATTTTCAGTATAAAAAGTTTGTTTATGATGTATTCATGTCATTATGTAAGGCCCCCATTGACCTCCTATTGATAGGTCTTCTCTTATCGACTACAAAAATTTCTCTGAGAGTAAAACTAGAGTAGCACCCTACCCCTATTTCCATCATTGATAAGTGACCTTGTGCTCAATAGTGATTTCATCATTAGTTATTGGCTGAGTGGTTTATCTTGTGTTCAATGTATCTTACATTATCACACATTTATATTTATGAAATACCTTTTGTTCCATTTTCCTCATTGGTGGAATTCATCATCTTTTTCAGTATCTTTCATCCTTGGTTGTTATTCAATGGGTCTCCTCCATGTATCATTCCATCAGGTGCATACAAGATACATACTTGTTGGTGGTATGTTCAATATTTCATACAAGTCCTTCCAAATCATTATCCTTTTGGTTACACTTGTGTTGTTCAATGTGGGATGTGTGAAAAATCAATAAAGATATCTCTTATTGCAATCAACTAGTAATTATCCAATGTATTTAATTCTGAGCAAAATTATTTTACTGCAAATACTGAATAAAAGCACAATTGCAAAATTCACCAAAATAAACTACAGAAAATTTGATAGAAAACCAATCACAAAATGGATGCAATATTTTTGTACAAAATGACCTTGGAAAAACCTCAAAGGGAAAACCAATTCTTTAGATCTGAGGCTTTATTAATATCTTCATCAAATTCTACAATTGATAAATATTACAATACTACTTTCCAAACCCTAGCAAAGCCCTAGAAAAATATTTCTTCACCTCCACAAGTCAATATAACCCTTGGAAGGCTCATGACCTCCCTCTGTAACCTAACATGTCCTCTCACTAGAAAATATAGCTTGTACGACCTCACACGTGCGGCTCCTGGACCCTATGATGCTCACATCCTAGAATAAATCAGCCTCTCGGCTCTTCTAGCAACTTGCACTTCCCTCCTAGTAATATTGTGCAACCTCCTCCTGGAAAAAACGACCCCCACAAGAAATCTTGGCCTCTCTCAGAGAAAACATGTCCCTCCTTAAATCCTCATGACCTCAATAACTTGGACTCCCTATCTGCAAAGGAAATATGGGAGAATTCCTCCTCCGGATCTTGAAAACTGGAAGAATATTGATGAAATAAAACCCTAGAAAATATTCACTACTTGAATTGTTCTTGAAACCCTCATTGTATCAAACTCCAATAACCATGATCATGATCTCTAATCCTGCCCATTGATTTCCTTTATCATTGAGAAATATGTGGCCAGGATATAGATATGAAATGATCTAATCGATGGCTAATATCACTTAGAAAATTTTCTAGAAGTATTTAGAGGAAAATCGACCATGTCTCAATGATTACTAATTAATTAATCCATTTCCATAAGTTAAAACTTAGAAAAATAATTAAAAATGATTAATTAATTTAATTAAGGCATTTCCATTCTTGGAGATATTTTATTCTCTTATGTTCCTAGCCTCACTAACACCACCTAAGGCACTTAGGGAAATAATTAAAAAATTGTTAATTAGTTTAATTGAGACATTTCCATTTAAAAGAATAACTTGGGCTTGGAGATATTTTCTGCTCTTGTGTTCCTAACATCACTAACATCGCCTGAGGCTATAACACCTTTCTGAGCTACATCAACCAACACTCCCTCTTAGCGAGGAATGCTTTCTACATTGTACACCATTGTGCTCCATGCTCACATCTAGAACACCTGTCACCTTGATTACCCCATGGCCCATTCCACTATTCCACAACTCTCCTAGATTTTTACCACAAGTGATGAGTGAAAATCCATCCTCCATCTAACTAAAAATCTCATCTACAATTGTTGTCATGTGCTTATCGCCCCTCTTATCACCTTTCTTCTTGTGTGGGAATTTTTTTTTATAATGGCCAAACTAGTGACAACCATAGCACTTGATCTTTGACATGTCCTTCTTCTTTTCCTCATTGGAGTTGTACCCTTTACTAGATCCCTTCTTCAATTTTCCCTTGCTCACAAGAGAAACATTCTCATTTTCACCTCCCTTCTTCTCAGAGTTGATACTAGTACCATTGTTGCCTTTAACAAGGATCAATCAAAGAAATTCCTATGTGAAGTCATTCCACAAGTGGTCCCAAGTAGGAAAATCAGATCTCCCACTAACTAATTCAATGAAAAAAACCCATTGCTTCTGAAACCCATTTATGGTTGTTCTCACAATCTCTTCATCATTAAACTTCTATTTGATGGTTGCTAATTCATCTCTAATTGTCTTGATGTAGGTGAGATAATTGACAACATTCTCTCCCTTGTTTTTTTAGGTGCTTCAGAGATTCTCTGTTAGGTGTTAAGAAATTTACCCAAGAACATAAATTAATTACCGAGAGGAATAAATATAAAAATAACCAGCAAAAGCATAAACACATAAACACACATGTTTATCTGGGAAAACCCCAAATCTGGGGAAAAACCCAATCATAATGAAATTTCATTATCCTTGGCCAAAACCCTGGCCAATCCGGCCAAGTGAGGCTTCACCGCTCACATCGAGGCCATGCATTACAATGAAGTCCTTCCAGCCTTTTATAGGCTCCATTACATATAATACCACAGGCAGAATATCATGGGTGCACAATACCATGTGCCCCAAAACCATCACTATTTAACCTCGTCAACTTTTGACTCTATCCTGAGTCAAGTTTACCTAACATTAGGACCATTTTCTAATTCATATTTTTATCCTAGAAAATTTTGTTGATGGCATCCCACATATTCTGGGTAGTATTTTCTTCCACCAAATGTGGAACAATGTGGTCCTTGGCCCCATCTAGAATAATACACCTGACCTTGGCATCATCTTTTTGGTACTCATGCAACATGATAAGATCTATTGGTACAACAATATGTGACGTAGAAAACTCCTTCATCTCATGCTCTTCTAAAATAATAAGGCATAGATCTTTCAAGACACCAAAATCAGTTGTGCCATCCAACCCGTCTTGGTCCCTGAATCCTTCTGAAGCCATTACTGAAGCCCTCAAGAGAAAATATAAAACTAAATATCTCATCCACCAGCTAACAAAAGTATGTGGAAAACCTCACAATATCCCTTTACAAGTTATCTCAACTTCTCTAAGAATTTTCAAATTCCTTGGAAAACAATAAGGCCTACTCATGTGGCCTTTGGCTAGAAAATTGGCCTCATAGCCTTTCCTCTGGAGGTCTCGGCGTCCTTAAAATATTATCCTCCCTTCTTGGCCCTCAACATGGCCTTAAACCCCACACATGTGGTTATATATGGGCAACATGGACCTCCAAAAACTCTTATAATCTAACTGAAAGTCTCAATCTCTCTTGTGAAAAATCACTAGTAAAATTCCTCCAAGTAAATATGTAACAAAATGAAGAAATTAATATAGGTAATAAACCCTTAGCTTCCTCTTCCAAAACCCTACATTGATCTACTTTGGTAAACCTCCGCACTTCAGATCTTCTTTGATACCATGTGAAAAAAAAATTAAAATATCACTTATTGCAATCGATCGTAATTATCCAAGTAATTTAATTCTAAGAAAAATTATTTTATGCAAATACTAAATAAAAACATGATTGAAATATTCACGAAAATAAACTACAGAAACTCTGAGAGAAAACTAATCACAAAATGAAAACAATATGTTTGGACAAAATGTCCATGGAAAAACCCCAAAGGGAAAACTAATTCTTCATATCTTAGTTTTTTATTAATATCTTCAACAAATTATGCAATTGATAAATATTACAATATTGCTTTCCAAACCCTAACAAAGATCTAGAAAAATATTTATTTACCTCCACAATTCAATCTAACCCCTGGAAAGCTCATGACCTCCCTCTGCAACCTGACATGGCCTCTCACTAGAAAATACGACATGTACGACCTCACACATGCAACTCTTGGACCCTCAAATGCTCACATCCTGGACAAAATCATCATCTCGTCTCTCCTGGAAACTTGTACTACCCTCATGGAAATCTCATATGGTCTCCTCCAATAAAATACGGCCTCCACAAGAAATATCAACCCCTCTCAGAGAAAACACAAACCTGCTAGAATCCTCATGCCCTCAATGACTCAATCTCCCTATCTGCAGAAGAAATTAGGGATAATTCCTTCTCTGAATCTCAAAAATTGGAAGAATATTGATGAAATAAAACTCTAAGAAAATATTCACTGCTTCCGCTATTGTTGAAACCCTCACTTGTGTCAAACCCCAACAACCATGATCTTGATCTCCAAGGTTGCCCATTAATTTTGTTTATAATCTCTCGTTAAGAAATCAACAACCAAGATCTAGATTTGAAATAATCTAATCGATGGATAAGATCACTTCAAAAATTTTCAATATGAATCTAGAGGAAAATCAACCATGTCTCAACTATTACTAATCAATTAATCTATTTCCCCAAGTTAAAACCTAAGAAAATAATTAAAATTTGATTAATTAATTTAATTAATACACTTCCATTCAAAATAATAATTTAGGCTTGGAGATGTTTTCTAATCTTGTGTTCCTAGCCTCACTGACATCACTTGAGGCTAGAAAACTTGTCTAAGCTACATCAACCAAAAGGATTCCTTAATCCCCTCCTTCCATCAGATCTTTTCCCATTGACTTCAACTCATTTTCTATGGGAATAAGGTCTAGAGTCTCATTTATTACCTTGGGGTTTATTGTCATTAGGGGTAGATATATTCCCTCACTATTGATAATGGGAATGCATCAATGTCTTATGATTAATATATTCTATCAAGTGTTTGACTTCATCACATCTATTAACACTTGTTAGAATGCACTAGGTACGTTGATGCCCATTATCATTATTGGTGGGTTGTATCACATTTGTTAATGGTGTACATCAATGATAAGTAATCAAATGATTTATCCCATGTTCAACTTTAACTTATTATTCATGTGGTGTTTATTTTTCCCTTTGGCGATCGATTGGAAGACCTCAAATTGTGTCGTCATATTTTGGTAGCCTCTTAAGTTCCTATTAATACATCCTCTTTGTCTTGCTACTTCTCACTACAGTATCATATAGGCTATATTGGCACCCAAGTTGTTGGAGAGTACCACTTATTTTCATGACTTTGGCACTTCAAAGGGGGATCAAAATTTCATTTTATTTCCCTAGATATCCTCCAATATTATATACTAAGACATATCTCCATTATGTAATGTTTGTGTCTATCATGTCTTTGACATGGTACCACTTTGTGTTCTCTTCGTGGCCATGCTTGTCACTTTTTATACATACATAATCATGGATTTTTGTAACCTAGGGAATTTTATGCATCAGTGGAGATCCAACAAAAAAACCCTTGTATTATATAGATTTTCAAAAACTAACTAACTCTCATGAGATATAGTACATGCGTATTTATACTGGATTTAGATAGTTACAGTAATTAAACTATCTAACTGACTCTGTTGTTCGACCGACATGGAGTCAATTGACTCACATTATGGACCAAAACTACTCATATGTATTGACCCGTTGGGATGAGTTGACTAGGTCTACTAGCCCCTCCAACATCTAACCCACCTTCAATGCCTTCCTGATGAAGGGGAGATTTGGACTTGTTAAATTTACAAAATTTTGGAACAAAAAATTTTACAATGAGAAAAATGAGAGTATTGAGAGAGTTAAGAGGTTGGATCGACTCATGTTACTAGATCAACTGGTGTTAGCTAGTCGATTGGTACTAGTTGGTTAGCTTATTCTACATGATAATCATCATTCCCTTTGTGCAATGGTGTGTTACAGATCAATATTCAAATGCCTCGTATTTCTCTTTCTCCAACCGACCAATTTGGTCCTTTGACTTCAATTTATGGAGTGGTCAACTGCATTGGTTGTATAGATGGGCCACATTCTAACATGCTCGAGGAGAAATTTTGATATTTTGATCTCCAAGGGGGTGGTTGAGGCAAGGACATTGTAGGAAGAGTGTCAACAAATATTTTTTGATATATTATTGGTTAAATCCTTTGAATATGTTGATCAAATGTTGACCAATCTCTAACTTAATGTTGTGCTTGCACTTCTATAGATTTATTTATGCTAAATACTTAATTTGTTTAGATAGTGAACTTCCTTGAAATTATGGAAGATCAAGAATTCCTTGTTGTTTTAACTTATATATTTTTTCATTGATGTTATGTAGTTACTCAATGACATTAGAAGCTTCTAGTTTTTCTCTCTTACGCTCTCTCAACCATTGCCTTTCTTCCTCAACCAATTTAGTTTAATTATTCCTTTCCTAAGTTATTTGATTTTTAAGGGTTGATATCACTTAGGGCTCAAATGTAAAAAAATTCCTCTTCAACTAGTCTGTAATAAGTATTTGTTGAATTCTTAATCAGTTGCAAGTGGTTGAAAGATAGGTTATCCAGTTGTTGAGGACAACATTGAGAGTGGTTTCCCTATTAATTTTTCTTTTCAATTTATGCTTCTTTGAAAGTAGTAAATTCCTGCTTAAGTACAAAAGATAATTCATCATATTGTTTCTTATTTTTTTGTTGTAGTTTCTTGACCCATTCTCCCATCTAACAATTTTTATCAATGAACTATTGGACTAATTAGGAATTTAGTTGATCTTCACTTTAATATTCATGGAGGACCCTGACACTGGAGTTTTAGTTATCAAATTTGGTTGGGTCAACTAGTTTGGATGTCATGACTATTGTGGGAGCTTAGTCGATTGATGTTTTATTGATTATTGTTGTTTTTATTGTGTTCATCCTTGTTTTTTTAAGGGTAGACCATGTGATCCATCTGGCATATGCTAATTTTCTTTAGTACTTGTATATTTTTCAAGATTGACTAACTCTTTGTGCTTTGTCAAAATGTATTGGTATTCAGTCCCCATATATTTTATTGTGCTTTGTCATTTGTTGGTTTATTCTTCTATTCGTGTTCCTTATATTAGTTAGGAATTAGCTATGGTTCTCACTAATTATTTTGTCCTTGGTTCTTTTAATTGACTTGATTTCCGTTTACTAGTTCCAGACAGGAATGCTCCTATTGGATTATTCATTTGACCTGTAGTTTCCTCTTGTCACCATCTATCTATTTTCCATTTCTTTGTATGCTATCATCTTCTACTGAATAGCCTCAATAAGTATTTCCTTCTCTTGGCCAAGTACTTTGAAAATATAAAGCTTAACAAATGAGCCCATCAATTTCATTGTCTAAATTTGTTGTCAAGCTAACTTGGCCTTCAAAATTATTTCCTCTGGCAAATTTCTTTAGTTATTTTGTCTAAATTTTTCTACAACTTGGGGGCATCAAGGAAAGTGTCCTACAGTAATTATTTCTTATTATACCAATATCTTGTTCTTGAGCCATAGTAAGATCTACTAGTTGATCTATTGGCTTCTTTGTGGTCAGTTGTGTTGGAACCAATAAGCCAACTCTAAAAGGGATGGTGTATAATTACACCCCCCTTTCCTCTTCCTGCTCATAATCATTTAATGGAAGAATTAGCACATACGATGTTTGAATAACTACCTCTAGTATGGGGAACATTTTGTTGGACTATAGACTCAATTCTTCAAAGATGTCAAGTTTCGATGGTTGATACAACAATTATTTTGGTTGAATGTCAGTTGTGTTTATATACTATAATTTTGTTGAATCTAAACCAAGTTGGATATGCGACTGAATCAACAAGGCCCAATGGACCTAATTGGGAACTCACCACCAATGTGATACATTCTTTAGATTTATGACACAATTTATAAATATATATTTTTGGGACAAAGAGTCTATCTTCCCCAACTAGTTATTAGTAAAACACTTGAAATTTCTCATAAACAACATGATTTTTTTTTGGTAAAATAGGTCTTTTTTACCAAAGAGACCCAAGACATTGCTAACCAAATAAGTAAGGGTGATTGATTTACCTAAATTTTGGCATTATTATCATTTGGTCTTCAAAATGTTGGCAATATGGTCCACCCAATTGTATTTCTTCCATGTCTTCATTATTTGTTCAATAGATTCAAACATATTTAGCTTCACATTCGATGCTTGACTCCTCAAAATAAGGAATAGGGAGATTGTAATGCATTCCCACTTGATATGTGGGTCTATTATTTTTCTAATAATTAGGACCTTTTAATTGTTATCCCTCATGCTTCTAGTAAAATCCCTCAACCATGTGTTGGAATTGATTGTTTGGTGAATTTTGTCTCTGTGTAGCAGGCTAGTAATTTTAGAGATTGTATCCACTATGATGGGAAATGAGTTTTCTACACACATGATGCCATCATGAAACTGACCAATGATGAATTTAACATCTTCTTATTTCAAACCATAGAAGTATAATACCAGCGGGGCACCCAAACAATATTTGATTACTTCAACATAAAGCTTCTATGTTTCTATGCACCATTTCTTGTTAACCAATTCCCACTTCTAGAAAATATCCCAATGCTTATCCCATGTTATTTCCTTATTTTTTTCTTATCGAATGTTGTCTAGGCAAACCTCAAGCTTTGTGTTTGTTTACTTATAAAATTATAATTTTGTTTTAGTCTCTATGAGGATCTCTTCATCTTGAATCTATCCTCACCTACTCTTCTCCTTTTAAGCAATCCAACGACTCAGAGTTGAAAAAGATAGGAATAAAAATCTCAGAAAAAATCAAGAAGCTCTACAAGTATGCCATAATTCTTGGATTCTCAAGTGCGAGGATGGGTGAAAATGATGAATTCCATGAGTTTATTGATAAATTTGGTTTGTTTCCATTAAATTGATATATTAGTTCTAGTTGTGGTTGTTTGATTGGTTTTATTCAAACACTGATTTTTATGTGTGGAGCATGTGGATATGATGTCATGAAATTTTTTGTAGTTAATTTTTTCATTAAATTGGCTAGGTCATCAACACCACCATTTATGTTAGGTTTTATAATCATGTCAATTTTGGAATGTTGGTTAGGTCTGTGTGCATTGTCGTCTCTAAACTTATAGTTGTTTTGAAAATTTTGTTCGAGTCTTCTCATCCAGTCAGGAGCGTCATCATTTTTGTATTGTTCACAATGTTTTTGTCTATACTCTTTTATTCTTCCATTTTAATCTTCTTTGTTTCTCCTAGGAATTTTTGAACTATGATGTAGTCTCTAGTCCAACGAACTTCTTAAATATTCAACTCATTCCATGATTTGTGCATGTTTTTGTTGTGATGATAGTTTCATTGGTACTTATTTGTCGGGGAATTTAGTTATGATAATGTTGTAGTGAACAACAACAACCCCCATTATTTTACTTGAGTAAAATAATGGGGACCTTGATTTCCTAATGTTTCATTTTTTTGTCCCTTCACCTAAGTTTTCTATGTATTTACTCTTTATGCCTTAGTAATCAAAGTGTTTTTGTAAATATACAAACTTCGCTCCTCATTTCACAAATTTTAATATATATGAAAGTCTCTCCTCACTTGACCTAAACATATTCATTTTTTGGGCCACCCGCCGTTGTCCATGAGAGCTTAAGGCTTCAACTATCCTGAAGGCCCGATGATCCTAGAAACATAAATGTTAGGCAACAATTTGTTATTTGCATCAATTGACATAATATATGTCTATATTCCATCCTACCTCCTAACAGCCATAGTAAGTTGATGTTTACAACACCATCCATCCCACTGGTCCGATAAATGAATTTTGGATGATACATAGTTCTTCACACCACCAGACGAGAAAATTATTTCTTTTCATCCCATCGCCCACCAGAAGGAACTTATTACATAGCTTGGAACCTCTGATTCACCAATGTCCTAGCAAGCCAATTATATTCCCATGTCTTCACCTTGTCTCATGTGTCCCTCGCACACATGGAAACTATAACATCCCATAAATTAAGCATAAGACAAAATTCAACAACCAACCTATTAATATATGCAATAAGAATTTAAAGAGTGATGTGTACCTGAGGAGTGAAGATTTCTTACTAAAGTTTATGGTGTTGTGATGTGCTTGTTCTGATCCGGAATTGCTACTCGCAACAAGCATTTGGGAATGAATCTCCACCCAACGGTAGGCTTAGTTTCTCAGTATATTTCAATAGCTAGTCACCCCCAAGCCCTAAACCAACTTACCACTGCCAATGATATATTCCCTCTAGCATTTCCTTCCTCAAGAATGAGTGAATAAATGCTTGCCTCTTCTTCCACCTTCTCCACCATTAAATAGAACAAATGACTCTAATAATCATAACAGGATTGGAAAGAGATCTACATGTGCACCTTCCATGTGTCCATGCCAACTTTTATTTATTTTTTATTTATTCATATATTTTCTTCATTAATTGTCATTTTATCTATTCTTTGTTAATTATTATTCTATTTATATTTATTTTATTATTATATTATTACTGTTACTATATTTATTTATTGATTTATACTATTATTATTTATTATTATTATATTATTATTGTTGTTGTGTTGTTGTTGTTGTTGTTGTTGTTTTATTTACTTTATTATTATTATTATGTTATTTTGTTTTTATTATGTTTTTATATTATTTTATTATTATTATTATTATTATTATTATTATTATGGGGTATTACAGAAACCATGTGGTACTAACATCGATCCTCCGCATCATAATTGTCATGCTATGTCAAATCAGTTAATTAAGTTGCATGACAAAATCAACCCTATTCAGTGCTTGATGACTCGATGATTAAAGTTAATCAATTTTTTGGCGGTCATAACCTCCCAATAATTAGACATTAGCATATTTTCAAATTTGAATGCACCAACGCATAACTTGTAGTAGTGGCATTTCTCCCTATAATTAATGAATCCAACCACCAAATCCTTATGAGTAGTCAAAATCAATGAGTTTTTATGATTTCACTTTACTCAAAGCTTGCTCAATACATTAAGGCTTTTGTAACAATCACTTAACGATATTAGTAATATTGTATTTGTTTCCTCTACAGGTTCTTATTCTCACTACTGGTAGCAATAACAAGCTTAGAAATGGGAAAGGAAGTGTAAGAGCAGAAATAGGTCCAACAAGGTGAGGACCTAGACAAAAGGAACCCTAATTCCAACCTATTTTTGGATACCTCATCCAAGCTTGAAAACATAATCAAATCTTGGCATAGCATTTATCAAATATTCGATGAAGAGATTGCTGCAAAATCTGAACCAGAAGAGGATGAATACATCCCTAACTAAACCTTTAGGGATAGTTCTAAATCTCAATTGAATAAAATTGTTGCATAAGCTAATATATAACCCTACACAAACATGGTACACTAGGGTTTAGACCATGTAGATTGAAAAAAGAGAGGGCTTTTCAAAAATTAGAAATTTTTCCTTGTCTCCTTTAGGATAGATGTATTCCAAGTAATGTATAAACTCTTTACTCTTGAGGTTGTTTATAATTATGAATTTCTAAAAACAAATCATCAAGAAGAGTGTGCCTAGTATGCCTAAACTTCTCTTAACCTAATTTGGTAATGGTGGTATGACGAGAACAAATTCAAGGAGGAAATTTCTAAAATGTATTCTATTGCCTCCTATCAGCCTAGAGCCAATGGTATGTATATGTTTTAAGGAAAAGAGTCTCAATCATTTCAAATCGGATTGGAACCCTATTATTAATAGGGCTCTAAGTGAGTATGAATTTAATTGGATAATTATTCTATCCAATAGCCTATACAAATGAATTGATACCTTTCTTGAAAAGAGAGTTGATGGAACTAACCCTCCATTTTTTGTGTCTACATACATTATGGATGTTATATGTTTCAATGCCCATTTTCCTCAAATGGGTTGGGATGGACCATTAGTTATCCTCAATTAGTACATACCTATGATTCATTCTTAATTACGAGAGGAAAACACCAATTAATATTTCTATAAAAATTTCCACTATGTCATGATTCCTCTTCACGAGAAGTTATTTGGTCACCCACCCCATATAATAACTAATGAAATTATATGGGTTTTGAATGGGATTGGGGAATATTCTATAGAGGAAGAATTCTCTTATATCAAAATCTATGATTTCCTATCTCCTCCTCACTCTCTGCCAAGAGTTATCCATAATAGTATCATATAAAGAAATTACATACCAAGCAATTGCCACAAATGTAGCCAAATATTTTCACCTTGCATCCAAAAAGATTTGGCCAAATTTACCTATTGAAATTGGTGTCTATGGATTATCCAATATAACTCAAGCTATATTGGAAGCCAAGGCATTAGATAAAATTAAATTGTATTATATTAAAGTGAAAAAACATGATCATGACAAGATTGTGTCATAATATTGCTTACACACTAAAGCTAAAAAATATAGTCATGAGGAGTCATTTTATGATGATCTTTTCAAAAGAGTTTGAATATTTTAAGAAGTCCTAGAAAAGGTTCAGCAGTTTCCTGCCGCCAACTTTAATTTCAAAGTTTTTAAAATACAAGGAGGTGTTTGCCACCTATTCTTCAAGTAGATACTGAAGTACAAAATACTGAGACACTAGTCCCATCTACCAGTCTCCTAGAAACATAGCCAACACATACAAATTCCCCCAATAGATGGAAACATATTCACCTCACTAAGGATCTCCAAAGATGGAATCAAGCACTGACATGATAGTAGATACTATTACTTGAAAGGAAGAGGAAACAAAAATGTAGGAGGAGTCGAGTTTGTTTGAAAAGGTGTATAAGGAATTAGTTGAAAGAAAAGGTAAAAACCCATTGAATATTACACCAGAGACTTCCAAGATAATATCTCTAGGCCTTCAAACTCCTAGTAACCAGGATCAAGCTGAAGAGGTTACCACCCTAGTCACTTCTAGAGTTATTTCTAAGACTCCCATATCATCCATACCTAGTATGTCTTCCTCAAAGGTTCTTTATGTTAATTATTTTTCACCAATTGAAGAGAGGATATTCCTCTACCGTCTAGTTTTTCAACATAAACAAAAGGGTTTTTGTAAAGGGAAGACTAAAAAGGAGAAAAAATCAACAAATAGGTGTACCCCTAGCTCAACAAAAGGTTATTTTTTTTGGATCAAAGAAGAGTGATGAGAAGTTAGCAAGGGAATTGTAAATTTAAATGGGAGCTTTCACCAAGTTCAACAATTGGTCAGTGAACAATCTAATTGAAATTTCGAGCCAAAATAATAGAAGAATCATTGAACTTTAAATCAACTAGCTAGAAGAGAAACCCGGTTTGATGAACAAGTGAAGATAAAGCTTTAAAAGGAGCAACAATAGCACCTTCAACAAATGAAATCCTCCAGCAACAACTAAAGGATGAGCTTTGCAAAGTGCGATAAGATTTCATCACTTTAGAACAAAGGAAAGACACACAAATTGTAGAATTAAAACTTCAAGTCAATACACTCAATGGAAATGTCATTAATCTCAAGCAATTCAAGGAGAAGGATTTTCATATTAATGAACAACTTTTGCAAGCACAAGAGAAATTTTGAAAAAATATGAGTTTATTTTAGAGACAACAAGGATTAACCAACAAATTCCTCAACTATATTGTAGGAAATGCCACAAATCTTAGTCAAGAAAAAGTGCTCCTTCCTCATTTAATGCCTTGGCAAAGTATGGCCAAGAATTTTGCAGATGGCCTACCCCAAATCTTAAATGTTGCTAAACTGAAAGGAAAATTTTCCTTAAAAAGTTGGAAGATAAATTTAGAGAGCTCAAAATATTTGGTGAAGAATGCAGAACAATCTTGCACCTCTCTTATTGATGTAGCTATTCACATGATCAAACAGGTTGATATCTCTGATGCTCCATTCATAGATGACTCTACCAAGGCAAAGAAATTCATCATTGGTGTGCAAAGACATAAGCTAGAGTTCCATAAAAAAATAGAGTAGTTGGAAAAGGTATACCTTGAGGTTATCTCTCAATTCTTGGTCAAACCACAAAGTTGTTGCTTTCTGACCAAGCAAACTGCTTCTAGAATCCTATAGGAGCTACCAGACTTGGAGAATCAATTCTTCGAAATTAAGATCAACATCCATTGTGATCTACCAAGCTTGATCTCTCACATTCTAAAATTCCACTCATAATGGAAACTACACATGAAGGCTTCTAGGTCAACTACACTCAGCAAATGATTCACTTACTCTACTTACAATTTCAACAAACCTATCTTTCATTTTCAATTTTATGTTTTCGAAATCCTTTCAGTTGTAACAAAATTATAATCTTTATTTGTTTGAACATTTTTGTAATATTATTTAATTGAATCCCCGCAAACTTTCTCAGGCTTTTGGATTTTCAAACAAATGGGATTTTACACTATTGTAAGGATTTATTTTAAAGAAATACAATGAGCCAGGAGATATTTCATTTTCTCATTGTGTAGTGAATATGGTAATTTTTCCTTGTTTGTTTCACATATTAATGAAATATCATTTATTTTTCTTAATTAGTTAATATTTTTATTAATATACAATTAGCGATTGTACTATTTTTGTTCAATAATCATTATGTAATCTTTATAATTGGTGAAGTCAAGTTATCATGTCCAAATGTTGTAGTTGTATGTTTAGTTCCATTTAATTGTTTACTTGGGCTTGCATCACTTACAATTAGATTTAAGCACTATTATAGTTTGATGATATATATCTCTATCTCTTTTAGATTCAACTAATTCATGCATTGCATTAGATAATTCTCAGGCTAATTCATAAATACTAATATAAATAGTTTTCCTCATGCTTTACATCATTAATATAGATCTACCCATATTATTTCACTACATCCATCACCCATTAGCATTATCTTTTAGAAAGTCTCCTTTCCAGGAAAAAGTTCTTTACATAGCAACCAAGCCCATGTAACAGGGAGGATTTTCATACCAAACAAGTATAGGTCTAATTGGGGCCTTGATCGAGAAATTTCTCATATTGTTGGCTTAGCCAATTGCCAGCATCATGAATTTTGGAACTAGAAGGTTCATACGATGATGAATGGCACAATAACTCCCCACAACTAATATCCATTCACTAGGATCATCATCACCTTCAACTCTTGAATTAACTTCAAACACTCCACATAGATTAGATCCTATGATTTCTTAAGTTGATCAGTCAAAGGTAGAACCTTTAATATCAAAAGTAGTGTAGGTTTTAACCCCGTACAAAAATTACTAGCATACAAATTCTAAAAAATAGAAAATAAACAATGGAAAGAGCATAAAACATAAAATAGATATACATAGAGATTTTCCCTTGGATCCCAAAATCAGGACTACCAGATTGATTTTTCATTATATTCCTTTCAATGTTAAAATGCATATATATACATGTCGAAGCATCCATAAACCTCAATCCACTAACCCGAGATTAGAACATAACCATGGTTCCCTTGAACGATTCTATATTGAAATGCGGCAACAAGAATATTCCAATTTAATTTCTCCTTGAATTAAATTGTGAATTAAAATCGAATTTAATATTAATAGCTACTTGGAAATAATTAGTTAAGTTTTTTTGACTTAATTAGTTGGTGAAATTCAAGTTAGAAGTATTTCTGAATTCATGCAAGAGTTATCCCTTAAATTAAGGGGATAAGCCTTAAATTAAGGAGATAAGATTGAGTTATATTTGAGTTGTAATTAGTTAACTCAGTTTAGTGAGTTAAGTCTAGTTAAATTAGTTCCAAACTATTTGAGGAACTAATGGTGAGTTAACGGTCAATTGATGCATGCATGCACTCAACTAGTGTACTCTAGTTAACTAAAGATTCCCTCATCAGAAACTCATGCATGTCTATTCTAAGAAATACCCAGTTGAGATTAAAGTCAAGGACAATGTACTATCAGTTGCATGTGTTTTCTTATAAAGAAAACTCATGAATGCAGGAAGATATAATTCCTTGAGGATTGCCAGTTCTGACAGTGTATGAGATCAGAGTGTTCTGCTTGGTTGAAGGTGAATCATCCCAGAGGAACAACACAAGGAAATAGGAGCTTGGAGGGCAGAGAGGAAGGCTTTAGAGAAGCCAGGATTTCCTGTGAGCATCTGTGAGGATTGTACTGAGAGTTGGCTAGCTATGAGAGCTAAGGCTTTGTATAATTCCTATATATTTCCACCTTGTGTGATAATACAGATAGTGGGGTTTTTAGCTGAGGCTTTCCCCAAAGTATTTTCATGTGTATTATGCATTGATTCTTCTTCTTTTGGTTATATTGTTCAGCTCGATATTTAAGCTTCCACACATTGATAGTAGAAGTAGGTTATAGTATTATTCTTTGGTTTATATTGCATTATCAAGTTAACCTACATAGCAAATTTTCTACATGGTATCAGAGCTGGATTTGTAGAAATTTTCTACATGGTATCAGAGCTATGAGTAGTATAATAAGAAGAGAATTCGAAGTTTGAAGTTCGGGGTTGCAGGTGCAAATCAAATTCATATCATACTTCAAGGTTGGCCAATGGCGTTCTATGGCTTGAGACTCAAGTATGCCTTGGAAGGTAGCTTGAATTACATAACATGGAAAGATAGAATGGAGGTAGTATTAAAAGGCAATGGCTTGAAGGAATTCATTGATCAAGAAATCCCAAAGCTAGCTTCAACTAATGCACAAGAGTTGGCTGAGTGGAAGAAGTGTGTGGCGAAGGCGAGATAGATCATCCTTGAGGGATTTTGAGACCATATTGTCTCGAGTCTCCACAGGAAGGATACTCCATTTTCAATGTGGAAGACATTGAAGGACCTCTACTAGAACAGTAGTGACCAGAGGAAATTGGCGCTCAAGGATAAGCTTCAAAGAATCAAGATGGAGAAGGGCGATACTATTTCCACATATTTGAACAAGCTCACCACCTGCAAAGATGAGCTTGGTAGGGTGGGAGTAACTATTTCCAATGATGATATGGTGAGCCTCGCTCTCCTTGGCCTTCCAAAGAGTTGGAATAGCTACCAGGACTCTATGAATGGAAGGGAGAAACTGCCAGATTGGGAATGACTATGATCAGATCTTATGGAGGAGGAGATGAGAAGGAGCACATGAGATGGTTCTTCATCCAAGAATGATGATGAAGAAAATCTGGCCTTAGCAAGTAAGGCAAGGAAATGGAAGGGGAAGGCTTCCCATTCCAAATCGAATTCTTATGGAGGGAAGAAGGGTGACATGTCTAAAGTAAGATTCTTTAATTTTCATAATATGGGACATTATGCGACTAATTTCCCTTCGAAGAAGTCTAAGAAGGGATCCTTGGAAGGATTGGAAGGTGAGACATTAGCCTCTTAGTTCGAAATGGACTTTACCCTCATCACATGCATGGTGTCATCGATGATGGGTTATGTTTGGTATCTTGATAGTGGAGCCTCATTCCACATGATTGGTGATAAAAATTTATTCAATGCCTTGGAGGAGAAATACCTCAAGATGTGCATAGAGATGGGTGACAACGAAAGGTATAGTGTTTCAGGAGTGGGAAAAGTTGCTTTTTAGAGGGAGTATGGAGCTCCTCTCACCTTGACAGTTGTGATGTATGTGCCTGGACTGAAGAAGAACTTGGTATCAATCATGATTTTGGAGGACAAAGGCTACGATATTGTCTTCAGTAAAGGAAAGGCGTTCCTAAGACACAAAGCCACGGGTCAGACTAA
This sequence comes from Pinus taeda, assembly GCA_000404065.3. Lineage (NCBI taxonomy): Eukaryota > Viridiplantae > Streptophyta > Pinopsida > Pinales > Pinaceae > Pinus > Pinus taeda. The sequence continues at coordinate 62,592 of APFE030239311.1, read as the reverse complement.
GAGGATAGGTATTTGGGTGAAGAATCTCTATAAACTAGAGGTAGATGATTGTGCAGCATTGAGTACAAAAGAAGAATTGGTACAAAGCCAAGACATTGGTAAGTTGTGGCACAAGCGGTTGGGCCATTTGCATCATGGGGCTTTGAAGATAATGTAGCAAATATCTATAAGACTTCCCAAAGGTAAACTTGAGCAAGTTGACACATGCAAAGGTTGTACCTTGGGAAAGTACACCAAGTCTTCCTTTCATGATTGAGACAGTCAAGCAAAAGCTATCTTAGATTTAGTTCATACTGATGTGTGTGTACCATTCTCAACAGCATCCATAGCAAAGAAAAGGTATTATGTGATTTTCATTTATGATTATTCTCAAAAATGCTGGATTTATTTCATGCAGAAGAAGGATCAAACCTTCAGAAAGTTTTGTGAGTTCAAATATTTGGTTGAGAAAGAGTGAGGGAAGAAGATCAAGGCCTTAAGAAGTGACAACGGTGGAAAATATATCTCTCAAGAGTTTAAGGAATTCTATGCAGTGGAAGGAATTAAATGAGAGTTTACGGCACCTCATAACCCACAGCAGAATGGTGTGGCCGATAGGAAGAACATAACTATTGTAGGGGCAGCATGGGAAATGTTGCATGACCAAGGCCTACCACTTCACTTGTGGGATGAGGCATGAAAAATAGTGGTCTATTTGTAGAATAGAAGCCCGCATCACATACTTGGGACGAAGACACCAGAGGAAGCTTTCTCTGATAAGAGACCAAAGGTGGGTCACTTCAGGATCTTTGGCTCATCGGCATATTTCCATGTGACAAAGGATGCACAGAATAAGCTTGAGCCAACAGCAGAGTTGGGGATACTTGTGGGGTACACTGATACACCTCACAACTATCAGGTGTACTTGCCTACTAGTCGGAGGAAAGTGGTTTGCAGATATCTCAAGTTTGATGAGAAAAAGGCCATGTGAGTTTCCCTTGAGAGGGAGCTCCAACTATAGGACGTGGAGGAACTATTGGTTCCTAAGGAAGAGGAGCCTCCGACTAATGTGGAGCATCTACATGCAGAGGTTCCAGGAGTGGAGACATCCACTCAAGCAGAATATTTTAGAGATGGACGAAAGCGCACAAGAGAAGCTAACAGATTGTTGGAGGATGCAAGAGAGAATGTGGGAGCACCATTTTCTCAGCATGGACAGAGGAGGTCACCTGAGGGGTACACTGGATACATGGCCCTTGTGGGGGAATGTGTTGAGACAAAGCCATCTTCCTTTGAGGAAGCAGTGCAACAACCTATTTGGGTTGATGCTATGGTGGAGTATGACTCCATAGTTCGTAACAGTGTTTGGGACGTGGTTCCAATACCGAAGAACAAGTTAGTTGTGAGTTCTCGTTGGCTTTACAAGGTAAATCAAGATGTTGATGATGGGAGGATCATGTTGCTGCAGTATATTTCGATAAAGGAGAAAAATGTTGACATTTTTACAAAGGCATTGTCAAAATGTAAATTTGAGTTCCATAGAGATAGGATCGGGGTGGAAAATAATCCCTTTCTTGTTGAGAGGAAGTGTTGAAATGTGGCAACAAGAATATTCCAATTTAATTTGTCCTTGAATTAAATTGTGAATTAAAATCGAATTTAGTCTTAACAACTACTTTGAAATAGTTAATTAAGTTATTTTGACTTAATTAGTTAGCGAAATTCAAGTTAGAAGTCGTTCTTAAGTCATGCAAGAGTTGTCCCTTAAATTAAGGAGATAACATTGAGTTATATTTGAGTTGTAATTAGTTAACACAGTTTGCTGAGTTAAGTCCAGTCAAATTAGTTCTAAACTATTTGAGGAACTAATGGTGAGTTAACAGTCAGTTGATCCATGCACGCACCCAACTAGTGTACTCCAATTAACTGAGGGTTCCCTCATCAGAAACTCATGCATGTCTATTCTGAGAAAGACCTAGTTGAGATTAAAGTCAAGGACAATGTATTAGTAGTTGCATGTGTTTTCTTATAAAGAAAACGCATGCATGCAAGAAGATATATTTCCTTGAGGATTGCACAGTTCTGACAATGTGTGAGATCAGAGTGTTCCACTTTGTTTGAAGGTGAATCATCCTAGAGGAACGACACAAGGAAATAGGAGCTTGGAGGGCAGAGAGGAAGGCTTGAGAGAAGCTAGGATTTCCTATGAGCATCTGTGAGGATTTTACTGAGAGTGGCTAGCTATGAGAGCTAAGGCTTTGTAAAATTCCTATGTATTTCCACCTTGTATGATAATACAGATAGTGGGGTTTTTAGCTTAGGCTTTCCCCAAAGTATTTTCATGTGTATTGTGCATTGTTTCTTCTTCTTCTAGTTATATTGTTCAGCTCGATCTTTAAGCTTCCGCAAATTGATAGTAGAAGTAGGTTATAGTATTCTGCTTTAGTTTATATTGCATTATGGGGTTAACCTACATATCACATTTTCTACAATCTACAAAATACCATGGACAGAAAACCATCATGCCCAAAACCATGTGAAAAACCCATGCACAAAACCATAGGTAGGTCCGCCCACCTAATATAGGATCCAAAAAAAAATTCCAAGGGCAGTGCCCTTGACCTAATTCACGGGGGTTACCCCCCGTTGCATACCCCCTAATGGGGGGGTTAGCCAACCATGTGCTACACATGGCAGAACATATGGGGGGGCTACCTCCCCCCCATGACCCCCCCACACGTGGGGTAGTCGTGGAAAGAATATAACACACACCAACATTCTCCCAATTGTTTCTTTCTTTCCACAAGAGAGCTTAGTCATTAATCCAGCCCTGCAACACCCATTGTTTCTCTACACCAAGAGAAATTCTCAGTGCTCACAGACTTTGTTAATGCATCTGTAATATTCTTCAAAGTGTCCACCTTTACCAGATCACCTTTTTTTCCTCAACCATATCCCTCAAAAAATGATACTGAACATCAAAATGTTTTGTCTTTGAATGATAAGCAGAGTTCTTTGCCAAAAAAAATTCACTTTGGTTGTCACAATCTATCCTTACAGCTCATTGTACTAACACCATACTTGAACACAATCTCTGCATCCAAACTGCTTCATTTCTTTAATGAGTGGATATCATGTATTCTGCCTCTGTAGTTGAAAGGGCCGCTACAGACTGTCTCTTACTCATCCAACCAACTGCACCTCCAAATAGGTTAAACACATACCCACTTGTAGATCTTCTCTGATCCAGATCTCCAGCCAAGTCTGCATCAACAAAGCCATAGATGTCCAAAACCATGTCCAATCCTAGTCTTCCTTGATAACACAACCCATAATCACTAGTGCAATGCAAATACCTAAAAACCTGATTCATTGTTGTCCAATGCTCCTTCCCTAGTTTTGACATAAGCCTGCTCAATACTCCCACTGCATGTGCAATGTCTAGTCTAGTACAGATGCATACATCAAGTTACCAACTGCACTTGCATATGGAACACAGGACATGTCCTCTTCCTCTTCTTGTGTCTTGGGACACTGTTCAACAGATAACTTTACACCTACAAGAATAGTAACCTTCACCAGTTTACTATCCTACATATTAAACCTCTACAGTATTGTCTCGAAATACTTCATTTGGTTTAACCAGAGCTTCCTCTTTTCCCAATCTCGTTTAATTTCCATGCCAAAAATATAGTTTGTAGCACTAATATCTTTCATGTCGAATTTGGAGGACAATTGGGTCTTCAAATCCTAGATAATTTCTTTGTCATTTCCAATCAGCAACATATCACCCACATACAAGACTCGATAAATAACATGATCACCAATTAATTTAAAATACACACAATGATCTGCTTTGCTTTTGATACTACATCCTTGGTGATTGTTTTAACCCATACATAGAATTTTTTAACTTGCATACTAGTTCTTTCTTACCCTTCACCGCAAAGCCTTCAAGTTGCTTCATGTATATCTCTTCTTCCAAATCCCCATGAAGAAATTTTGTCTTCACATCCATCTGTTCTACCTCAAAATCAAAAGCAGCAGCAACAGATAAAAGTAATCTACCAGAATCTACCTTGGCAACAAGAGAAGAAATATCACCAAAATCAATTCCCGACACCTGAGAATAACCTTTTTCTACCAACCGAGCTTTTTATTTCTCCACCTTTCCTTCTACATTCATATTCTTCTTAAACACCCATTTGCTGCCAATGGGTTTCCTTCTAGCCGGAAACTCTACCAAATCCCAAGCCTCATTTCTGTGCAAAGATTCCATTTCATCAACCATGGCCTCTTTCCAGAGTTTTACATCCTCTGAATCTATTGCTTCCCTCACAGTTTTGGAATCATCATTAGTAAGAGATAAATAAAAGTTTGAACAAAAAGCACATGGACTAAACCTTTATGGTTGCCTTCTTTCTCACAGGATCTTCTCACAGCTGGAATTTGTGGCTCTTCATCTTCTAATTCCTCTTTTGTTGTAGAGTCTAATTATTCCTCCTTTAGCTCAAACTCTATCTTTTTAGGTTTCTTTGGTAGGACTTCATGTCTAATAACACCTTTCACCTCTCTAAACACCACATCTCGGTTGTACACAACCTTCCTTCTTTCTGGGTTCCAAAGCTTATAACCGCTTAAACCATCCTTATACCCAATAAATATGCACCCTTCAAATTTATTATCCAACTTTGTTCTTGTCTCTTTTGGAACATGTACATATGAATCACATCCAAATACCCTCAAATTTGAAAGAGAAGGTTTCTTACCAATCCATACCTCTCGTGGATTCTTATCATCCAACACTGATGAAGGCGATCTATTTGTTGGGTTGTGTTATATTCTTTCCACAACTAGCCTATGTAGTTAACTGAGGGGTTAGAAAGGGGGTGGAGCCCCCCCCCCCCCTTTCGTTGCGTCGATTGTGTAGCAGGGGGGGGGTGTCACTAGGGGTTTGAGGGGAGTAGGTAACCCCACTCTATGGGGTCTGAGGCACCACCTTGGAAAATTTTGGTTTTGGACCCTATATTAGGTTGGGCGAACCTACCTATGGTTTTATGCATGATTTTTCACACATGGTTTTGGACGCAATGGTTTTCGGTCCATGGTATTGGATGCTTCAACATGTATAAATATGTATTGTAACATTGAAAGGAACATAATTAAAAATCAAGCTGGTAGTCCCAGTTTTGGGATCCAAGGGAAAATCTTTGCGTATATGTGTTTTATGTGTTATGCTCTTTCATTGTTTATTTTATGTGTTTTAGAATTCATATGCAGGTAATTTATGTATGAGGTTAAAACCTACATTTGGTATCAATCCTATTTTGGCTTCAAGGGGATCCGTTTGTTGCTGAGCGGTTTCGCTCAGACCTGTGGTAGACCTTGTTCAGTGGGAGATATGTGGGATTGCTTCTGGTGGTGAAAGAGGATGGTGAGCAGTGGAAAGATAGAGATCTAGAAATTTAATAGTCAGAGTTTTGAGTTATGAAAATCAAGATGGAGGATTTGTTGGTGGATAAAGATCAGTGGGTCACGATAGATCCAAGTACTAAACCAACGGGAGTGTTCGATGAAGAATAGAAGAAGTTGGATTGGAAGGCTAAGAACATAATACGATTGTGTGTCACAGATTCAGTATTGTTGAATGTACCAGTGGAAGCTACGACAAAGGCTTTGTGGGACAAGTTAGGGACTTTATACCAATCTAAGTCTCTATTGAATAAACTGTTCCTACAGAAAAAGCTTTATAACCTAAGGATGAAAGATGGAGACTCAGTGACAAAACATTTGAACGCATTTAATACTGTGGTAAGTCAGTTATTATCTGTTGATATTACAATTTCAGATGAAGATAAGTGCATCAGTTTGTTGTGTTCTCTACCAGATTCGTGGGATAGTCTGGTTATTGAAATAGGTAGCAATGCAGCTGCCTTATAGTTTGATGAAATAATCTCATCCTTGTTGATGGAGGAGATGAGACGGAAAAATATGGAGAGCCAGAATGGTGATGCCTTGTCTATACGAGAACAGTCCCAAAACAAAATAAAAAATAAGGCATTGAGTGGGAGATCTAAATCTAGAGGGAGATCTAAATCTCCAAGAAAACCTATAAAGGTGGTGTGCTGGAAATGCGGAAAGGAAGGGCACTACAAAAGGGATTGTAAATCTAAAGATCTTGACAAAGGAAAGGTATATGATGATGCTCCTTCTACAAAGGTGAAAACCACCTTACATGAAGGTGGGGATGTGTACTTGGCTTCTTCAAGTACACATGTAGATCATGAGGCATGGTTGATTGACTCAGGTGCATCCTTTCACTTCACTCCCCATAGAGAGTGGTTCTGCGAGTATGAGAAATATGATGGTGGTGATGTCTTCTTGGGGGATGACAAGAAGGCTAGAATCGTTGGTCGCAGAAAATTAAAGTTGAATTTGCAAGGTGGAAGGGCTAGAACACTTCCGGGTACCCTGCATATTCCTGCATTGGCCAAAAATCTAATTTCCATAAGCAAGCTAGATGATGCATGTGTAAAAACTGTGTTCGAGAAGGATACCTGCAAAATGGTTTTGGGATCACTGGTATTGATGCGAGGAGTTTGGATTGGAAATCTATACAAACTACAAGGTGGCAATGTTATTGATGGGTGCAATAGTTCTATGTTTCTTGAAAGTGGAGCAAAAAATCTAGTGGTCTCTAGAGAGAATACCATGTTGTGGCATCAAAGGCTTGGACATATTGGAGAGAAGGGCCTTCGAATACTTCATGGTAAAGGTATGGTAGAAGGTATGAGTAATAGCTCTCTAGATTTTGATTTCTGTGAAAATTATGTATATGGGAAGCAGAATCGAGTGAGTTTCCCCTCTGGTGGTAAGAGGGAAAAACATATATTAGAGCTTGTGCATAGTGATGTGTTTGGACCTGTGAACGTTCCATCACTAGGTAAGTCTGTGTACTATGTATCATTTATAGATGACTTCTCAAGGAATACATGGATATATTTCCTTAATAAGAAATCTGAAGTCTTTGACAGGTTTAAAGTATTTAAGGCTCTGGTGGAAATCCAGCCAGAGAAGAAGATAAAGTTGATGAGGACAGATAACGGTAGAGAGTTTTGCAGTAAGGAATTTTAAGAATTCTGTAAGAAGTGTGGTATAGCATGGCAGAAGACTACTCCATATACACCTCAGCAAAATGGAGTTGCAGAAAGAATGAACAAGACATTGATTGAAGGGCAATAAGCATGCTCAGTGGTGTTGGGTTAGGACAAGAATTCCTCTGTGATTGAACACAATCGTGTATACCACTTTTTTCATGGTTTTTTCAGACCTCTCTACCCAGAAAGATTTGTTTCTTGGTCTGTCTGGTCTCTGAGTGGTCAATTTTGTCTTTAGAATTTTGTTATTCTGTGAGCTTACTATCTTGAAATTTCTTCCGCTTTGAAAAGTTTTGGCCTAGGTTTGCTTTGGAGTGAGTTTTATGATTTGTGTTTTGGCACACAAGATTTCTTCCAGAGGTTCTTGATTATTCTAGTCCTCTAGAACAACAAATTGTTTTCAATCTTAGTGTTAAGTTCGGTTATTGGTCTACTTGCTTTGCTTTCTGCCATTTTGTGGCCTTATACATTTTCTTTCTTTTTGAAAGTTTATTTTTGATGAACTTGAAAGTGTTTCTTTCCTAACTTCTTGGTTAGTTTGTCAAAGCTCTTTGTTGCTGTTTGGGTCGTTTAGTACAAGTTGAAGCCCTTTCTGTTAAAGTTTTCATTCGTTGTCAAATTTTTAACTTGCAAAGTTCCTTGTGCTATTCTTTCAGCCTTTGAGTCTTAAGTGGCCATTTAGAGTGCTTTCGAAAGGTTGTTTTCATTGCTTCTTGAAAAAGAAAAGATCTTAATAAAAACATTGATTTTTTTTTCTTTTGCCAAGTTTGATTTTGGTTTCTTTCGATTTTTTGAAACAAAATCGTGATCTTTTTTGGATTTGTCTTTTTCGGGTTACACATCACAGACATTAGTTGCCCGTGCTATTATACTGAGAAGGCTCGGGAGTCCTCTTTAGTCCCGCCATGACTTGTGCGTTGAAGGCACATTCTCCTTGCTTCTACACTTATTTATGGCTTTATAACCTAGAGGCTCCTTTGTGTTGAGTTGTACTACTACATTGCATTTTGACTATTTGCACCTTTTGGCCTTGAGCTGGCTTCACTTGGACTCATGTTTAAGCCACTTATTTGACCACGTCTTCTACAAAATCAACCATACAATCACTTAGCTTCTGTAACTTGACACGTTCTTTGACCTGTGGAAGGAACATCCTTTTGAGTGTCCTTGACCAGTTTCGCCTCCCTGCATTGAGCATAGGATTGTTCCCATCCCAAGAACTAGATCATCTATTTCTCTGACACTCGTTCTTTCCACTGTACTATAGCATTCCTTTATTCTTTTTCCAGCTTAAAGAAAAAGAATATTATATATATATATATATATATATATAATATATATATATAAATATATATATATATATATATTATATATATTATATATATATATATATATATTATTATATTATATTATATATATATATATATATATATATATATTCAAAAAAGAGCGGGAATGGGACAACATTTCCATATATTTTTGGCAGCTAGTATCAGTCGTGGAACAAAGCACTCAAAAGAAAGTCTCTCCTCGATTTTGGGTAGGATTTAGTTTGACCTAGGTGCGCCTTAACCTTGTTATTGAGTTAGTTCTCCTCCGATTGGTTACCTCTAACAATAATATGGAGAGTTCACTCATGCCTCCTACATGACGAACTTATACAAATTTATCATATGCTACCATATAGTCATCATTGAGTCGTGCTTTTTTTCAAGGGAAGTAAGCCTGAGTCGGCCTCTCTGCGATGTCTCTTGACCTATTTTTCAATCGGCCATCCTTGTTTGTCATTGTCATGTTTGTCATCACATCAGTTATATTGGTCCTTTGCTCGTTCCGGTTTGAGAAGGTCTCCATTGACTTCTTACTCGCGGGTTTTGTCCTTATCGACGATGAAATATTGCTCTCAGGGCATGCCTAGAGCTGCACCCTGGCCCTATTTTCATTATTGATATGTCACCTTATGCTCAGCATCGATCAGTATCATGGGTCTTTGACTAAGTGGTTTCCCTTGTGTTCGACATCAGCTTTCATTATCGCAAATTGGGATTTGTGCAGTGGCTTGGTTTCCATTCGACCCTATTGGTGGATTCCTCGCCTCTATGTCAGCGTTCATTATTGGTTAGTTCAGAGGGTTTCTATCATGCGCTAGCTACATCTTGTGTATGCCATAAATGTGCTTTGGTTGGGTTTTTACATCTTTTTCATCTGATTCCTTCCACATTATTGGCCTACGAGTTACACTCGTGATAGATTGATGAAGGATGCTTTAATGCCTTCCTTCTAGTGGATCTTTTCCTATTGACTACGACTCATTGCTCTGGGACAAAGATCTAGAGTCCATTTGGTAGTACCTTGGGGTTTGCAGTCATCAGTGGTAAATTCCTTCACTGTTTGAATTCAGCTCATTCATTCGCATTTGTTAGATTGTACTAGGTACCTTGACTCTCATTATCATTATCGGTGAGTAGTCTTGAGTTTGTTAACGGTATACATCAATGACTGATAATCAAATGATTTCTCACGTGGTTGACTTCAAATCATTTATTCCCATTGTATAAAATGTACCACAGCGGTTGGTGAAGACCTTGGGTTGCTTCAGCATGTTTTGGTTCACTTGTCAATTGCTCTTCTTACTGCTAGTCGACACCACCCACCTTATATGTTGCAGTCCTTCACAACAACATCTTATGTGCTGGCACTCGAGTTGCGATGTAGTATCATTTTATTCCATCATGTTCATTTGGTACTATTGGGATCAGTTTTGACATCAATGATCAGCTTCATCTTTAAGCTTCATTGGTCATCTTCTTATATCTGATATATAGACATGTACTTTTTTGATCATGATAAGATGATCCATTATGTGCTTTCAGTTCTTTATACTTGTATACATAGTGAATCTATTTTTACTTGTTATGCGGACATGCTTTACTTTCTCTGAGCATGGGTATGCCGACCTCAGACAACAGTTTCTTTCTGATCTCTTTTTGATGGCTTGGCAGGCTGAATTCTGGTGAAGTCCTTCTCAGTCTCGACAAGATTCCTTTCCATATACTTAATACATTTCAGCCATCATGTACCCCTTCTGACCTCATATATTAGGGGGAATCTTTTATAGCTCCATTTACCACCCTTAGTATTTGTGATGCTTGGTTTATGGCCTAGGGCAACCCCTCCTTCTAGACTTGGTCCAAATATTTTAAAAACAATGTTTTGTTCCCTGTACGCTACTTTTCCCTGAGATAAAAGTGTGTACACGTGGGTTAGTCAATACCCAACCCGCGTATATGTGTTAAAACACTTTAAAAAATTAAATTTCCTTAATTATGGGTGGAGTTCATGGGCTTTACCTATTGATTACCTCCTAGTGCCCATGGCCCAACTATTTCCCAATTGTTTCTCAACTAAAAACTAATTGGGAGAAGTATAAATATACTTCTATGGGAAGGCCTTAAGGAGAAGAGATAGAATTATTATACTAAGATTATTCATGACTAAGTCTGAAGTATCCCTATGCTTCAAGCACTTCCACAAGTTTCAAGAAACCCTTGTTTCCTTGATTGTTGATATTCTCCCTCTTGCTTGAAATATCATGGTATTGGTTATGGAAGGAGGTTGTTGAAGACTGGGACTGGACAAATTTGGAGGACAGTTCTGCTTGGAGCTAGAAGAAGGAGACTCAGGTGAATTCTCTCCGTGTTAGTTATAGCTTTCTACAATAAAAAGAAGCGTTGTCTTGTTCCTAAGATTAACTTTGTTTATGCATCAAATACTATTGTAATTCATGTATGAATGCTATTCTGATGTATAACTAATCATTTTCTTATATGGTATAAAGTCAATTTCATTAAAATTATCTATCTATATGCTACTATGTATGTTCGAATTGGTTTATTTGCAGATTCGAAGATCATCAGGAGTTGCATAGGATCTAAACCCTGCTGGAACTACCCAAACAAAGGACATCTGGGTATGGTCGCTATTGCATAGTTTGTTTATATAATCATGTTGTCTGAGTTGTATGAGTGTTTCTTACTGTAGTTTGCTCTTGCTCTATTGGGGTTCCAACCCAAAGCCCTAGGGTACTTATTCCCGTAATAGTACTCAGATCTACCGCTATCCATTGATCTTTATCCACCACCAGATCCTCCATATTGAATTTCCACAAGTCAAAACTAGGACCATTAAATTTCTGATCTTTATCTTTCCACTTCTTGCCATCTTCTTTCACCACAAGAATCGATGTCGTAGATCTCCCACTGAAAAATATCTACCACAGGCCCGAGAAAAACCCCTCAACAGCAAAGGCATCCCCTTGAAGCCAAAACAGCTCTAATACCAAAGGTAGGTTTTAACGCTGTACATAAATTACCTTCATACAAATTATTAAAAAAGGAAAATAAACAATGGTGAGATAATAAAACATAAAACATATATACACAGATATTTTCCCCTGGATCCCAAAATCGGGACTACCAAATTGATTTTTCATTATATTCCTTTTAATGTTACAATACATATATATACATGTCAAAGCATCCATAAACCCCCAATCCATTAACCTTGGATTAAAACATAACCATTGTTCCCTTGACCATATCTACAAAATACCATCAACAAAAAACCATCATGCCTAAAACTATGTGAAAAATCCATGCACAAAACCAAAGGTAGGTCCACCCACCTAATATAGGGTCCAAAAAAAAATTCCTAGGGAACTGCCCTAGACCATGTGTAGGGGGGATACCACCCCCCTACTACGCCCAATGCAACATATAGGGGGGGCTACTACACCTCGCGTGTGAGGTAGTTGTGGAAATAATATAACACACACCCAACATTCTCCCACTTGTTGTTTTCTTTCCACAATGGGCCACAAGAGAGTTTAGTCATTGGGGTAGTCGTGGAAATAATATAACACACACCCAACAAGAAGAAACTCATTCACCCAAACTTGAAGCTACTAATTCCAAGGTCACTTCTGAAACTCTTGATTTTGAACTACCCTGAGGATACTATCAAAAGTATTCCTCAATAGTAAAAGTATCTCCTGAAATTCCAAACATCAGAAACCAAATTGAACAAATTTTTGGATAAACATATTTTCAATCAATTGATTCACACCTATTTGGTTCCTTTATTCCCCCATCTAGAAATATCACAAGGGATCAAAGTAAGAAAAGTAGATGAAAACCACTAGAATTCCCCTTGCCCACTAAAGGCAAGCATCCTCAAACTAAAGTAGCAAAAATATCAATATCAAAAGGGGAAATTATTTCTTTTCTTAACACTTATGCATCACCTAAAATCCCTACTTATCAACCACTACCTTCACATTCCTCAAATCCTTTCAGATCATCTACACCACCCCCAATCATGGTTAGAGTCAAAGGATAATAACCTATAAGGCCCTAGCTAACATTAGGAGGAGTAAATATCCTAGGATTTCAACATCGTTTACCTAAACATGCTAATAAATCCCCCCTCCCCTAAATTCAATCCTGATAATATGGAATCCACTAAAAATCACATTAGACAGTTCATGTTAGCATGTAATATTATGGGTGTAAAGAATGATGAAATTTTATGTAGAGTATTCCCTTACACATTCAAAGGAAAGGCCTCATCTTGGTACTTTACATTACCTAATAGCTCAATTCATAGTTGGGATGAGTTTGAATATATCTTCATGGTGATGATAAAACTCCTACAACCTTAGTCATGGAATTATAAAGGATCGAAATGCATAATCAAGAAAAGATTAACGATTTTAAACAAAGGTTTGTATCCTTGTTAAATAAAAATATTGAAACCTCTAGACCTATTTAAAACATTCAAATTGAATTTTACACTACCACATTTCCATCTTTCATTGCAATATTTGTGAAAAAGGTTGATAAGACAATTTTAATAGAAGAAATGAAATAAGTTGTAAAGGTGGAAAAGAAATTGTTGGGTATTGCTACAAAGGCACTAGTTAAAGAGAAAAAAATATGCTCCTCCCACAAAAAATGTAACTTTTAAAGAGGATAAGAAAGACAAGAATGCTTTTCATATGGAAAGTATACATATATTGGCAAGGAACATTGCCACTGACATCAAGGACATTAATAAAAATGTGGGGGAAGAATCATCATCGAAAAGGACTTATTGGTTGTTTCATAAAATAAATCCTCCCTCTTCTCCTCCTAATGGTAAAATTTTTTCTATAGATGATGATGAATATGAAGAGGGAAAACAAACACTTGAAGAACATGAGTATTCCATTCTGGAATCCAACATCACTTGGGATGTAGTTGAAGGAGTTATCGATGCGGATGAGGAAAATTTCTATGAAGATGATAATGCAGTACCAATGAGAAGCAAAGGATTACCTTCCTCTACTTCATCTCCTTCACCTTATCCTTCAACTACCACAATGTTTGTAACAAATAATTCAAAAAAATTATACTCCACAAGACAGGTCAGTTTCTAAAACATTAATTGTTTCAGAACACCTTGAATATGATGTAGTGGAGGACATGAATAAGACTAGAGCCAATATTTCCCTATTTGAATTAATGGAATTAAAGTAGCAAATAAATAGTTTGCTAAGAGCTCTAGATATTATTTATAAGCAAGCTCTTATTAACGGGCATCTCTTGATACCAAAGATAAAGGGAAAATTACTTTAACCTCTTATTTTGATAAAAATAAACAAGTTAGTACTAATGTTATTCTAATAGGTGACTAATCCAATTCTCATACTTCCCCATTCTTATTGACCTTTGAAATATTTAATAGAAATGTAAATAACTTCTTGGTTTATTCTATAACCTCTTCCAATATCATGCCCTATTTAGTATGCCTAAAGGTTAATGCTCATCCTGAGAACTCAACCACCCAAATTGTATAAATAAATAGATCAAAAGTAAACGTATTAGAACTCAAAAATGTACTTATTAGATAAACATCTAATCCCAAAGTAAGCCATATTATAGATATACTAATCATCGATATACATGAATCCTACATTCTATTGTTGAATGAAGAGTGATCAAGAAAACTAAATGGATATTTCGCTATTTACCAGTCTCATCTCTGGCTTCCATACAATGGTAAGCCCAACCAAATAAAAATATAATGGAAAAAACACATGAAAGATATAGTGACCAATATTGATGATGATAATGAACTTTCCATGATCACTAATGCTATAATCAATAATTATTATATGGATTCTTTCTTTGGATCTTTTGTTGAAAATACTTCCCCTTTCATTCATTCCATTGTTCAATCAGACAATAAGAATTTTTCTCAAACTGATCTTTCCATTTAAGTAAATATTAAATACATAAATTTGTAGATAAACAATTTTGGTTATTATTCTTTAATGGCTCCAAATCTAATGATGGTGTTGGAGCAGGTTGCATATTACAAAGTCCTACTAGAGACAGAATTATTCTTGCTTGTAGACTCAAGTTATAATGTACAAATAATATAGCGGAATATGAGGCTCTAATAGAGGGTTTAAAAATTACATTAACATGAAAATAAAATACCTTAAGTTGTTTGGGTATTCAAAGATGATCATCAAATAGGTAAGGAACAATATCCATTATGTTTCCAATATACAACCAGAGACTGAAAGGAAACAATGTGGAGTATTGTTGATAGAGGATGGATTGCTAATGTACCAAGACAAATTGTATATAATAGACTCATCAGAATTGAAGAGGATTATCATGGATGATCTCCATAAGAATCCCTATTCCAATCACATGGGCTTCTAAGAGATGATAAATAAAGGAAGCTATATTAGTATCCTATGATGAAAAGGGAAGTTGCAGAGTATATTGTTAGATGCTTGGAATGCTAGCAAGTCAAGGTTGAAAAAACACATTTGAAAAGGTGTATTGCATCCACTACCAATTCTGGGATGGAGATGGGAGATCATAAACCATCAAAAGGATGCCAAGGATTAGAAATAGCATGATGCAATAATTGTAATAGTGGAAAATCTAAGCAAGGCTACTCATTTCATTCCAATATATTCCACCCACAAGGAAATGAAATTTTTGGAATATTCATAAAAGAGATATTTAGATTGCATGGTATGCCAAAGGTGATTGTATCCAATTGAGATGCTAAGTCTACATCAATGTTTTAGAAGGCATTGTTTGATGGATTTCAAATGCAATCATATTTTAGTACTACCTAACATCCTTAGATAAATGGGCAGAAAAAACGATGAATGAAATACTAGAAGACATGCTTTGAATGTATGTCATGAGTAAGGGCTACTAAATGAGAGGATTATCTAACATTGGTGGAGTTTTTTTATAATAATGGCAACCAAGGGTCTTTAAAGATGAGTTATTTTCATGCACTTTATAGTAGAAAATGCAACACCTTGATTAGTTTGGATGCTCCAATGGATTAGACTTCACTTTGACCAAATATATTGAAATATATAGAATAGGAGATCATCAAGATCAAGAGGAGGTTGAAAGCATTATAGGATTGGAAAAAGATTTATGTGAATGAAAACAAGATCCATAGAGAGTTCAAACTATGAGATCACATGTATCTCAGTCTTAAACCCAAGGAGAGTTCTCTAAGAATGGGAACTTATGCTAAGTTGGAAACTTGTTATTATAGAACATTTGATAACTTAGAGAGAGTGACACCAGTGGCATATAAGATTGAATTACATCCTACTATTAAAGAACATAATATATTCCATGCATATTTCCTTAAGAAATATGTTCATGATTTTAATCATATCATTGATTGGAATGTGATCCCATGGGAACTTGTTGGGGAAATTATATGTGTTATAATTTCAACATTAAATTATCAATCTTCGGTTCATAAGCTTCAAGGCACAAGCCCAGGTAATGCAGCATCAGAGTGTCTAATATAAACTAACATCATGAAATATAGAATCTATTCCTAAATTAAGTACATAATTCATATTCCTAATTTCAAACGAATCTATTGATAAAAACATGCTCAAGAATACCAATCATTGTTCAAGAAATTATAATCATTTTTCAAACGAAATTAACTCTAATCAACATTTAAGAAATATTAATCATAACCCAAGCGACACAGATTACTATTCAAATGATTTTAATCTAAATGCAAATCTCAATCTAAATAATAAGATCTATTTAATATAAGAACATTAATCTTGAATCAATTGAGACTAACTCAAAATAACATCAATCTTATGCTAAATCTCAATCCAACAGAATTCACTTTCACTCAAATGATGTTAAACTAAGGCAATAATTCGAAACAATATTGCAATTAATCTAATTCTAAGGATCGCACAAATCAATGAGCATTCAAACTTTAACCTTTCAATATTCCTAACATCACTTTGCAATAAGAATTTAAATAATGAAGATTAAATTGACATGCTTCAAATCTAAGAAACTACAAAATAATAAACTATCCTATCCTTAGATTACTTTTAATCAAACTCAAGAAATCATTCAAACGTAAGCACATTGACTAATGGCTTTACCAATAACTAATTAAAATTATAATGAATTTCGAAACTAAAATACAACTCCAAATAATGATTTAATGGTCCTGTTGCATTGCTTTCAAATACTTGATTTCCAAAATACAATGTTATAATAAATTATAGTGAATTAGTAAGGTACAAAATCGATTTCAATTCATATTTAAAAGAAATAGAGTTATCGATCTCTTGTTTATCCAATTAATAAGAACCTTTAAGTATTCCAATTGTAAACCTGTAACAAAGGGATTATTCATGCAATAAAATCATTGATCAACACCATCCATTAGCTTGCAATGAGTTGGAGATGATATGTCTATTTAACTTCAAGAAAAAAAATTACATCCTTGAGTACAAAATCGGAATTATGAGATCTAATTAACAAATTCTTTCAAAATAAAATCCATGCATCTAGATCTATCCTATGATTTTTTACAAAACTTGCTTCCAGGAAGTGGTGGGCCCTTGCACCTCCTGGAACAAGTTTAAATTAATGCAATACTCTTTTAAAAATAAAAAACACATTAAGACTTACAGCAGCTTGAGTGCAAAAGAAAAGTTATGTGTTATGGTTTAGCAATCATGCATTTAAACAAACTCCATCAAAGATTCCATTGTATTCATAGCATAAACAAGATTACATATAGTCCTTTTGATTTCTAACTCTCCTAACTCCTACTAGCTACATGTAGAGAATCAACTTTTATAAGGTGCAGCTGATGGAAACAAAGAACAACCAAAAGTTCAAAAAAAGCAAATACAACAACAAAAAAATCATATGCAATCTCCTGGAGAGTCTTCAAATGAATGATGGTTGCGTTCATCCTAATCATGGCATAGCTAGAGAAACTAATTCCCTTTTTATCACAAAGTAAACTCACCAAAGTCGTTGTCCTCCACGTGGACCCAGAACTGTTCAGAACTGAACCCAAATCGTTCAGCGATTCTCTACTTATGTAGAGAATTTCGGCATTGATTTTGTACTTAAGATTCCCCTGATCATAACTTCCTCATAATGACGAATTTTTCCAAATGGTTTCTGGGTAACCTAAATGAGGGTACTCTGAAAGAAACCTACATATCGAAATCTCAATATTTTTCCCTATTTGATCACAAATTTCATATTTTCACCTACAGGAATTTATTCCGTACTCAACATGTAGCAACTAGTTTAATTGTCTTGTGAAGAATTTCAGCAATGGAATCTTGCGGAAAATGAACTTAGCAAAAATCTTCATTAGTAAATCATGAAAAAATCATATCTAATCATAGAAAGGCTAAGAAAGCTAATGATAATCGACCACAAGGTGTAGGATATGAATTGGTAGCAAGTTGTCAAATTATGATATGAAATGAGGGTAAACGTATAGAAATTTAGGCTATGAATAAAGGTGTTAAACAGTGGAAAAAAGGGCATATTTGAGGCCCAACATCCCCCCATGCCTGAGTATTTTCATGTCCTCATGCAAATAGATCCCTTGTTCATTGATATTTTTAACATTGTTTTGTTAATGTTGGTTCTTGTGGGACAACATTCTTCACATTAACATAGCATAATAGTTTATTAAGCAATAAAAATTGAGGAAAAGAAAGGGATGGATGAGGAAGAGATGATGGATGAAATAAGGTGGTGATGGAGATGGTAGGTATGTGAATAGGTGCTTGCATACTCTGTCATCGTAAGGCCAATGTTTATAGGTGGTTTCCTTTATCATGTCATGGTAGGAATGACTTCATCCTACGAATAGAATGCTTGTTATCATGGAAGGAGAAGAAACTTATAGAGACTACTTTTATCAATACACCATAAGGATTTGCTTCTAACATGGTCTTGTAATCAAAGTATAAGTATTTTTATTATGAGTAATGAATGGAAGGAAGAGAGAAGGATAATGGTTTATGAAGGATGAAATGCATGGAATGAGAAGTGGTGAATCATTAAGTTTCATAAACCTTCTAATGAATTAGAGAATCTTGAGCAAACTTTACCTCAAGTTTTACCTTTGTTTTTGATGTGCTTGGCGCTGCAATATGAAGTGGAGGATGAACTGGATGGAGTTGTTGTGGCCGTTGATCTGATTTGTTGAAGTGCTGAAGGATGAACTAAAGGTCCCCTTCTCCCCCATGCATGAGGAGTTGTATGTCCCCAAACAACTAAGGAAAGGTGAATGTTGTTGCAAATGACAATGGGAATGTTGATACAAAAATCCAAACTATTGCAAACCTATGTTGAGATCTCGATACCATATAGTATTCAACCTCTACACACCTGTGTATAATATTTCATATGTGAATATATGGTATCAATGTCGAACATAAGAAAGAATCATTGGGTTATCAACCATTGAGGATTTTGTTAACCAATGTGAGATATCTCACCTTTGATGTCAATGGGAATCAAGGCACTAGGTACATTCTACTAGCCATGAATGGATTTGTCAAAGTCGAATGGAATGCAAAATTAATCCACCAAGAAACATTGATGTATTTCCTTAGTATATGACAAGGATACTTGCCATTAAGGCATGCAAGGTCCCAGGTACATTATCTAATCCTAACATTGGTCCCAGATAACTTGTTGATGTCGATGGGACAAGGCTTGTTGGCAGGTGGACCTTAAGGGATCCCACATCAACCAACACAAGTACAAGACATAATGACTTGAAAGATACATGATTTGAAGAAATCATAAAAATTACAAACTTTATTGGGAACCTTGTCCACCAGTTACCTGGTTTTCAAGCAAAGTCCATGTCCAGTTGCGTCAAACAAACTCGTTTTCACAAAAGGACTTATTTTTATCTTTACTATTTTCATTTATTTATTAACTAACTTTCCTACTATATTGGAGAAAATATGTCCTCCTTCAAGTGAAATAGAACTTCCAATGAAGCCATGTGTAGATCAGGTACAAAAATATATTCATGCTCATATTTAACATATAAATTTTAGAATGTACATGAGTATGAAAAATCAGCAACTTTGAAAGATGTGATACAAATAGTACTTGAAGATGGGAGTGGCATTTTGACTGTATTTTGATCTGGAAGCAATGCTTGATGTAATCCTGGTGGTATTGGCCTATTTCTTCATTTGAACCACTCTAAAATTCCTCCTCGACCATGCTATGAAAACTTGGATAATTGGTCTCCAGAATGTATACAAGACTTGCTATTGGGCATGGTGAAAGTTCTTCGATCACAGGTTCAACTAGATGCTCCCCATCGGATTTGGTACATGAGTTCTCGATCTTCTTGGTGGATAGATGGGAGGAATCAAGGGAGACTTCCAAATCTTTTTCTGGTTGTGGAGAGATAAATAATTTCATAAATGCAGTCTGGATGAACTCTTCCTGAGAGGCGGATACCCCAACTACTGCTAGGATTTGAGAAATTACTTCAAGGGACATTTTTCAAGCTCTCAATCATTCTTGAATTTGTCTTTTCGGTTGATGATCCCTGTCTCACAACATGAGTCAGCACACAGGGGGTTCTTACAGCACCCAAAAAAATGAATTTTCTTTAAAGAGCTTGAATTTTTATTCTAAATTAATTAAAACTAATTGCAATAAAGCTCACCAAACTTGAAATCCCTGCTTACTTGGACAACCGAACTTTGGAGAAACACCACCATAGTGGACACGTGGCTCTTCACTCACATCTTACCATATACTCTCTGCCCTATGATTGCCCTGCAACTTAGATTACACAAAAAAAAAACTTTTGAAAGAAACTATGCTCTAATCCCTTTAGCACCTCCCCAGGAGCCAAAAATGTGAGGGAAATTATTTGTGTTATAATTTCAACATTACATTATCAATCCGAGGCACATAATATTCCAAGCACAAAAGCAGGTAACGCAGGATCAGAGCATCTAATATAATCTAACATCATGAAATCTGAAATATATTCCTAAATTAAGTACATAATTCCTATTCCTAATTTGAAACTAATCCATTGATAAAAACATGCTCAACCAATACCAATCATTGTTCAAGCAATTCTAAGCATTGTTCAAATGAAATTAACTCTAATCAACAAATAAGAAATATTAATCATAACCCAAGTGACACAAATTACCATTCAAACGATTTTAATCTAAATGGAAATGTTAATCTAAATAATAAGATCTATTTAATATAAGAACATGAATCTTGAATCAATTGAGACTAACTCAAAATAACATCAATCTTATGTTAAATCTCAATCGAATAGAATTCACTTTCACTCAAACAATGTTAAACAAGGCAATAATTCAAAATAAGGTTGCAATTAATCTAATTCTCGGGATCACACAAATGAATGAGCATTCAAACTTTAACCTTTAAATCTTCCTAACATCACTCTACAATAAGAATTTAAATAATGAATATTAAATTGACATTCTTCAAATCTAAGAAACTACAAAATAAGAAATTATCCTATCCTTAGATTACTTTTAATCAAACTCAGGAACTCGTTCAAACATAAGCACATTGACTAATGGTTTTACCAATAACTAATTACAATTATAATTAATTTTGAAACTAAACTACAAATCCAAACAATGATTTAATGGTCTTGTTGCATTGCTTTCAAATACTTGATTGCGAGAATACAATGTTACAAGAAATTATAGTGAATCAGTAAGGTACGTAATCGATTTCAATTCATATTTAAAAGAAATAGATTTATCGATCTCTTGTTTATCCAATTAAGAAGCACCTTTAAGTATTCCAATCATAAACATGTAAAAAATGGATTATTCATGCAATAAAATCATTTATCAACACCATCCATTAGCTTGCAACATGTTGGAGATGATATGTCTATTTAATTCCAAGAAAACAAATTATAGCCTTGAGTACAAAATCAGAATTATGAGATCTAATTAACAAATGCTTTCAAATAAAATCCCTACATCTAGATCTATCATATGATGTTTTACATAAATTGCTTCCAGGAAGTGGTGGGCCCTTTCCACTCTCGGAACAAGTTTAAATTTCTGCAATATTCTTTTAAAAATCAAAAACACATTAAGACTTACAGCAAAATGAGTGCAGAATCAGAGTTATGTGTTATGGTTCAGTGATCATGCATTTAAACAAACTCCATCAAAGCTTCCATTGTATTCATAGTGTAAACAATATTACATACAATCCTTCTGATTTCTACCTCTCCTAGCTCCTACTAGCTACATGTAGAGCATCAACTTTTATAAGGTACAACTGATGGAAACAAAGTACAACCAAAAACTCAAAAAAATCAAATACAACAACAAAGAAATCATATGCAATCTCATCCTAATCATGGCATAGCTGGAGGAACTAATTCCCTTTCTAGCACAAAGAAAACTCATCAAAATCGTCGTCCTCCTCGTGGACACAGAACCGTTCAACCTGAAGATGGATCCCACTTGGGATTCGAAACGTCGATTCAAAAATAATGAAACTGTGGATTCTCCGGTTAATTATTCAAAAGATTTTGTACTTATGCAGAGAATTCTGGCACTTCTTTTGTACTTAAGATTCCCCTGATCATAACTTCCTCATAATGATGACTTTTCCAAATGGTTGTTGGGTTACCTGAATGAGGGTACTCTGAACAAAACCTGCATGTCGGAATCTCAATATTTTTCCTCATTAGATCAAAAATTTCATATTTTTACCTACAATAATTTATTCTATACTCAACTTGTAGCAACTAGTTTAATTGTCTTGTGAAGAATTTCGGAAATGGAATTTTGTGGAGAATGAACTTAGCAAAAACTGTCATTAGTAAAGCATGAATAAATCATATATGATCATTGAAAGGCTAAGAAAACTAATGATAATCGACCACAAGGTGTGGGATATTAATTGGTAGCAAGTTGTCAAATTATGATATGAAATCAATGTAAAAGTATAGAAATTTAGGCTATGAATAATGGTGTTATACGGTGGAAAAATTGGCATATTCGAGGCCCAACGAATCTTGAAGGAGAATTGTAACCAAGTCCTTAATGCATACTATATAGGAAGGAGGGAGTACCCCAAAACTTAGCGAATACATGGATAAAGGGGTAATGGAAGCACTTTGGAGTATATGAGCCTACATATGAATTGGAGGATGCCATGAGAGTGGCATACCCATTTTTTCAGCTCAAGTACATTAATGATGAAGGGTAGAACCCAAAGGATTGTGTTCCTTTAAGTGGGTAAGGATTGTAACAAAACTTTTCTGATTCACTATATTATTGTAATTGATTATGTGATATTTCTTGTATGGCATTTATGTGTCATCGTTACAATGATTTAAACTAGGTAATATAATATATATATATATCTATATATATATATATATATATATTATATATATATATATATAGTATATATATAGTATACTCATTTTCTCATTAATAAACTAGGTTGAATAGTTGGTTAGTGTAACACCCTCCTCCCGCATCTACCTAAGAAATCGGCTAGCTGGGTTAAATATGCGATGAGAGGCCACTATCATATGATTCGACCTCCTAAGTCACATTAAGGAAGTGGAACTAATAGAAACACACCATACAAACATTCACCATTAGCATTAGAACCCCCAGGAACCAATCCAAACTTTTAGGTAGCCAACCCCTAGGTCCCACTGAAATTTTGTACAACTTGACCTTTGGATGCTCTCATTTTATGGGCATGCCAACATCCAGGGACCTCAGGACGCTCTCATAGGCCTATAAGCCGGTGTCTAGGGACTCTTTTTGTCAGTTTTGTTCCAGCGTCCCCAAAATTGCATGATACCTTCAGAATAGTAGGATAGCATGAAAACAATAGTGCTAATTTAATTACTTGAATGAGAGCTTGACTAGACCCCTACTAGCCATGACAAGAATTTTGTCAAACATACCACAAATATGTAATCTACAGGTGTAAATAATATATCTGATCATAGGGGTCTCATACTTAGCTGAGAATTGATAGGTAGCATTGATTCCTCAACACATCAACTATGATTTCATCCATTAGGTCATATATACATTTATCATTAATTTACAAGTAACAACGTGATGAGAGCCATGCATAGCAATTTTCGTAAAACACATATATAACCAACATAATAGCAGTCAAAATACCAAGGAAATCACAACCATATAAACCACATATAATCCAGTATAATAATCAGAGAAATACAAAGAGAATTGACCGCTTATTGATGATGCAAAATCCAATCCCAGGATGGGACTTCCACATTCCAGCTAACCATAGAATGGCTAAGCCAAATCTCTCTTCTGTCATTCACCCTTGTGTCATATTCCAAGCATGAATGTGGGATCTCATAGAACTAGTCAACCAAAACTCATCCAAGGCTTCCAGATGCCATCCACCTCAACCCATAAAACAATGATTCCACCTCATGGTCAGACATCACAAAACCATCATCATATTGGTCTATCCCAACCATGTAGGGCTCTAGAGTGTTTGTTCCACCCAAGGCTCTAGGACTAGTAACTCAATCCACAGATGTCATTGGGCTTCCAGAGTATTTTTCCAACCAAGGCTTCCTAGACAAGTAACTTAATCCACCAAGGGTTTCCAGAGTGTTTGTCCAACCAAGTCTTCCTGGACAAGTAACTCAACCCACCAAGGGCTTCCAGAGCGTTTGTCCAACCAAGGCTTCCAGGACTAGTAACTCAACTGATCTGTATATGAAACTGCTTGAGGATTATGTAAATTGCAAGTTAATAAAATGAGTTTTTATGGTTCTTAAGTTAAATTCTTTAACACATATAAACATGAATTTAAATCATAAATTACAGAAAATTGCAAAGAATAAAACCATAATAGTAACCACAAAACAACAAGTGATGAAGGAGTTCATCCCTCCTGGGCTATGTCTCCTGGTCCAGCTTCCAATGCTTAGCCCTCTTTCATTATGCTCAAAAATGGTTATTACAATGAGTCGTAGTGAATAGTTCGAACATCTTCATGGCTATCAAAAAACCCTTGTCTAGCCTCTTTCTACTCCTAAAAAGACCAAAAACTAATAAAGTTATGACCTTCCCAAGTTTTGCTACTGGTTGACCCACAAACTCGCCAAGTCTAGCCAACTATCCTACAATTTCGCCCCAATTTTTGCTAACAAAGCAAAACATCGATGCACTTTTACCATAATTTTTGGGTTCATTAAATTTCCCACTAACCCCTGTGTGCGCGCTCCTAGTCACATGGACCCCCATGGGACTAGGAGATGGTGCCTAAGGCCTAGCCCCTTTCAGCTCACCCGTGGTTCCAAGCATGTGGTAGTATGGCATGTAATTAAGGTTGGGGAGGCAGGGCTAAGCCCTAACTCTCGATCCCACCCGTGGTCCTTGTGGGCACGATGACCGGGCTGGGGCTAGCCCTCGACCCCTTTACCAATCCTTCGCCCCAAACATTTGTTAAATAACATTTTTCCACCAACTTTAAACAAGGCTCATGTGCAGTGTATTGGTGACAGGTTCAGTTGGTTTAGATGAGGTCCATGGTTTGACTCTCGGTAGTTTCAATCTAGCACTAAACAAATTTTGGTGGCCACCAAGTGCTAGCCTCTAGCTAGGCCATGTTGCAGCCTCTGGTTGGTCCACATCACCAACACCATAAACCAATAAAAATTTGCCACATTGCACCTAATGAAATCCTTCCAACTCAACCATATCAAGAAATAAGAAAATGCCACTTGTCACACTATCATTGGTCAATGATGCACTATCATCAGGCCCAGCTAGTATGCCACATCAGCAGTACAAATTGTTGAGTAGGTAGCCCTGCACAACATTTTTCCAAAATTTTCATGTTTGAAAAATCGATCTTAACATGTTTCCAAGAGAATATGACGTCCATTTTTCGTGAAACAAGTTCTCCTGGATTCAAAATGACGAGATCTATCCAGTGATTTCCTTCTCGAGCCATTCCGATTTGAGCATATTGTTTATCCACCAGATCACTCCTCCCCACTTGAAGATTTCTGACCCAAAATATCCTTATTATTGAACAATTAGATGAGGGTACAACCCCCTCAACCTTCCAGCCTCAACCCAATGGAATTTTCCTGAATTCAGCGATTTGGGCTTTTCATGAAAACTTATTTTTTTCCTTGATTCTGGAGACCTTGTCTTGTTGTTTTAGATACCATATTGCTACAATTTCCCAAAATTTGTAGAACAACAAACTGTCCTTGAAGGAACAAACGTATTCCCTCCTCAGTTGTTAATCAAAGGAAACTTAAACAACTTGAAATTCTTCTCACCTCAAACATTGTCGACATGAAAATGTTTAACTTGTCTTGCCCTGTACTTGGCTCAACTCTTGGCCAAGGGTGTTCACCATTGCCATGTACCATTTTGAAATCCTTAAGAAGAACTTGTGGAACCTATGCCTTCTTTTTCAAATTGATTTGGCACTTTCTCTTTGACCTTTGCACTCTTTAGCACTGGCATCTTGTTCCCATTACTGTTCAACAATGATGTATGTTGCTACAAATTTAACTCATCTTGTTTACCCTTTTTATCAGGCAACATGTTAGAACCCTTAAACAACTTATTACCACCATTAGAAACCTTAATGAAATCAACTTGTTCATTTGATGCATCTCTTTGAAAGGCCTCATTTACAACATCTTTATGCTTGAACATTAAAAAAGAAATTTTTTACTTGCATTCACAATTCTCTTCATTTATCCAACATGCATAAGAGACAAACTCATCTTCTTATGATGCACTCTAACTATGTACTCAGTCCCATTCCTGAACAAGAGATACTTATTCTCATATCAATGAAATTTTTCTCTCCTGTCATAAATATATGGGCTTCCCAAAACAATACTAGAAATCTCAAGCAGAACTACATCAAGTTCAACTTCGTCAAGAAAATTTGCATTGATTGCAAATCTTAGGATACACTTCCTTGTTACCTACGAATTTGCCTTCTTACATATCTAGCCTAAAGGATAAGGTCTTGGATGTGTAACAGTTTTTAGATTTAACTTCTAGACTAAGTCTTCAGAAATTAAATTTTCTTGAGAACCACTATCAAATAGTGTGTCTATTTTGGCATGCTTTGAAACAACTCTAATATGGAAAAGTTCAATTCATGTTTCATCATCTTGAGTATCATTCGAACAACTTGAAGAACTAGTGCTTTCTGTGTTCTTACCTTTAAAACCCATTGTTGTAATCTTGGTTTCATCTCCTGAATCTGAACCGAAGTCATGTTCTACAATTGCATTTGTTTTCTGCTTCTCTTTGTTTTCCAGCAATGATCTTCATCATGGCCATTTTTAAAACAATGTTTTCATGTGATATTTTCTTTTTCCACTTTAATAGAAGCATTCTTCTTCCCTTTTCCCTTAAACTTACCCTTTCTTTTTTCTCCAATTTCAAGGGAACTCTCACTTTTCTCATCTGAACTATGTTTCCCTCTTGCTTCTAGATGTGTGGCTTGAATACAAACCTCATCTAAGTCTGTGGGATTGAACATGACAATAGTGTGCCTAAGGTAGATATGTAAACCTCCAATATATTTTAACAAAGTGTCTTGAGATGACAAATCTACACCCAATACTAATGCTTTTCTCCTAAAATCTTGAGTATAACTTTGAACACTTTGTTATTTTCCTTGTCTAAAACTTTTTCGATCCATAATAGCCTTTTTCATATAAGCTAAAGGATAAAACTATTTTCTAAGTGCAACAATAAAATCTATCCAAGAGATTGAGACGTTACCATGTTTTTTCATATCCTCTTATATTTTGGCTTCCCACCAAATCAATGCAGCACTTTCCAACCTTAATGAAGCCAACTGAATATTTTTTTCATCATCCTTGATGTTTTCAATCCTCCAATATACTTCAAGTTGACGAACCCAATTATCAAGTATTTTAGTATTAACCTCACCATCATACATAGGCAAATCGAATTTAATACCAGGTTTCAATAATGGACTTTTACCATGTCCCTTTGGAGATTGTGGAGGTGTTTGTGAAGGGGTAGTTGTGGAAGAGGATGATGATGATTGTGAAGATGAAGATGAAGGTGGAGAAGGTGGTGGTTTATCACCATTCCCTTTAGGATGATTTCTCTCATCTCCACTTTTGACTTCTGAAGAAGCCTCTCCCTTTGGAGGCTTGGAGCTCTTACCTTGCAATCTTGTGCTTCTCTCTTCATAGAGAAATTTCACCATATGGGTCATGTCAAAGAATGATTTTATGAAAGACTTCTCATCATCTGGCATGTTATTAGTTCCTCCTTCATGAGACATGCTTACTGAAGCTTCAGGAACAACTTGAGGTGAAACTTGTGGTGGCGATTGTGGCAAACGTGCTCTCCTTGTCCTTGTCCCAACTTGAGAACCTACACCCACAAGATTTCCTTCTCCTCTCTCAAGATTCAACCTTGTAAGCATAAAAAAAAATTGCAAATAATTAAATATTCACAGCAACAAAGAACCTATGCTCTGATACCAAACTTGATCTGTATATGAAACAACTTGAGGATTATGTAAATTGCAAGTTAATGAAATGTGTTTTTATGGTGCTTAAGTTAATTTTTTTAACACATTTAAACATGAATTTAACTCATAAATTGCATAAAATTACACAGAATAAAACCATGACAATAAACACAAAACAACAAGTGATGAAGGAGTTCACCCCTCCTAGGCTACATCCCCTGGTCTAGCTTCCAATGCTTAGCCCTATTTCATTATGCTCAAAAATGGTGATTACAATGAGTTACAGTGCTCAAATGGCTTCAAAACTTATTCCAAAAGCTTCATAGCTATCAAAAAACCCCTGTCTAGCCTCTTTTTCTCCCAAAAAGACCAAAACCTGAGAAAGTTATGAACTTCCCAAGTTTTGTTGCTAGTTGACCCACAAATTTTCCGAGTCCAGCCAACTATCCTACAATTTCACCCCATTTTTTTCTAACAGAGAAACAAATCAGCGCAATTCTAGTGCAATTTGTGGTATCATTAAATTTCTCACTCTTGTGCATGCACTCTTGGTCACATGGACCCCCACGAGATTGGAGGTTGGCGCCTAAGTACTAGCCCCTTTCAATGTGCCCTTGGTTCTGGGCATGTGGTCGTATGGCATGCAATTAAGGTTGGGGGCATGGGGCTAAGTCCTAGACCCTGATCCCTCCATCGTTCCTTGTGGGCACAGTGACCAGGGCTGGGGCTAGCCCTTGGCCCCTTTACCAAACCTCTACTCCAAACATTTGTTAAATAACATTTTTCCACCAACTTTAAACAAGACTCATGTGCAGTGTATTAGTGGTGGGTTTGGTTGGTTTAGATGAGGTCCATGGTTCGAATCTCGGCAGTGTCAATTCGGACCTGAGAAAATTTTGGTGGCCACCGAGGTGCCATGTGGCAACCTCTGGCTGGGCCATGTGGCAGCCTTCGATTGGCCCACATCACCAACACCATAAACTAATAAAAATCTGGCACGTTGTACCCAATGAAATCCTGCCAACTTGACCATATCGAGCAATAACAAAATGCCACTTGCCACACTATCATTGGGCAATGATGCACTATTAACAAGCCTAATCATCATTCCACATCAGCAATACAAACTGCTAACTGCGCAACCCTGCCCGACATTTTGCCAAAAATTGCCTATTTAACAAATCGATCAAAACTCATTTCCAGGAGCATACGACATTTTTTTTCTTGAAACGAGTTGCGCCGGATTCAGAATGACGATATCTATCCATTCGTTCCATTTTCGAGACATTCTAAAAACTTTAATTTTTGAGCATTTTTTTTATCCACTGGATCAACAACCCAAGCTATTATAGGGCTTCTAGTAACTAACACCTCAACCAAAGCTAAGGAAACATGAGAACCAACCCAAACAAAACAAGGAAATAAACCCACAATCTCCATGGATATCCAGGTAATGGAAAGGCCAGGGAATCCACTGTCAATCTAGGCAATCCTCCATGCCAGTGATAGATCATGACCAATAATCCACATGGATATGCCATGCATGCCAAAACTAGTGAATAAAACATACATAAAACTCCATACTTGCAAGAAAATCCCACTATAGTTGTTGATCTCGATGTCCTCTTGTAATTTCCTGCTCTTCCTTTGCCTTCTTTCTCCAAAAATCCAAGTATGCCACACCCTCCAAGAGTGCACCAACAAAACTATAAGTATCCAAGAGTAAGAGAGAGAGGGAGTAATGAGAGAGCTCCAAAACTGAATTGACAAAATGTTACCAACTAATCCTCATAAGCTTTTTTATGAATGAGGCCTCTATTTTCTTCATTTTCCATTATTTTCCTTCATTTTCCTCCTCACATGCAACATGTAACATTTCACCTCCCTTTTCTCCTAATTTCCATTATTTTCATAAATAAATGTGCCAAAAATTCCATTTTCCTTTCCAAAGCCCTAGCCATTTCCTTTACCAATTTTCTTTGCCATAAACAACCAAATGAGAACCCCCTAGGATGTATTGCCGAACATTCATCTTTGAATAAGTGTCCCATCAACTGTGGTTATTATTTTTCCTTTATTAACTTTTATTACATGGAATTTTCACTAAGGTTGTTACAAAATGCTCCCCCTTGGGGGAACACTATCCTCAGTGTTCAACAACACATATAACCACAAAACTATTGTAAGAAAAATATATTTTCGATGGGTCTTTATAACTTAGCTCGATGCAATATTTATAATGATCAACCTGCTAAGAAGCAAACCAACATGGAAGCATAACAACATAACATCATAAATATGTGACACCCATATCACTTATTGTAGCTCTATACCATAGCTCATGGTGGTATTTACATCCATATACATATGTACATATATCAAAACATCATCAAACATGTACCAAAACATATACCAAAGACATATACCAAAACACCATACCAAAACACAATGCCAAAACTGCTTTGCCTCAACTGGAAAACAAGGAAGGATACATAGCCCGCATCTAATCTGCCATCTCCCGTGTAGCTTCATTAGGCCCAAACTACTTCCATTGCACTTTAACTTGCTTGATTGCTCAGTTCTGGAGCATGAGCACCTTTTCTACAATATTATTGAGGCTCTGACTGGAATTTTCCATCTGGTTCCACCTACAATACAGACCAGTCAATCAC
The DNA here is from genome assembly GCA_000404065.3 of Pinus taeda. Taxonomy (NCBI): domain Eukaryota; kingdom Viridiplantae; phylum Streptophyta; class Pinopsida; order Pinales; family Pinaceae; genus Pinus; species Pinus taeda. The sequence goes on along the minus strand of APFE030239311.1, from coordinate 31,827 downwards.
ATGATCAACATCTCTAACATACTTATTAAACAAGGACACATGGAAAAAATCATGGACTTTCACTGTCGGAGGCAGTGTAAGGCGATAGGCTACTGGCACAATCCTCTCAATGATGTTAAAGGGTCCACAAAATCATGGTTCTAGCTTGGTACTTGATCCAATCCGCAAGGATCTCTTCTTCGGTTTGATGTACAACTACACCTGTTCCCCAACCTGGAACTCCTTGAACAACCTGCTCTGATATGCATTTCTATTTTTCCTATCCCATGTTGTATTTATATTTTTCTTAATCACCTACATTTCTTATTCCATGTCTTACAACATGTCTGGTCCAATCAACACCCTATTAACTGGATCACTCCAACTAATAGGAGTATTGCAACTTTGCCCATACAATGCCTCAAATGGACTCATCTTCAAATATTCTTGATACCCATTGTTGTAAGTGAACTCTACTAGTGGAATATACTCTTCCCACTTTCATTGTTGATGCATCACATACATCCTGAGCATGTCCTCCAATATCCTATTGACCCTCTTTGTTTGTCCATCTGCCTTCAGATGATAAGTTGTACTAAAGGCCAACTATGTTCCCAAACCTACAAATAACGCCTTCCAAAACTTGGAAGTGAACTTTGCATCCTTGTTCGACACAATCTTATTTGGAACACCATGCAATCTGACCACATCTCTAATGAATACCTATGCTACAATGCTAGCTGAGAATGTAGACTTCACTGCAATGAAATGTGTAACCATTTTCAACCTATGCATAATATTCATGATGGAATTGTGTTGTCTCACTGTCCTCAGAAAACTTGTGATGAATTCCATGGAAATGACCTCCCATTTTCATTCTAGACTTGCAATCAGTTGTAGCAGTCCACCTGGATGTTTACACTCTACCTTCACATGCTAACAATCAAAACACCTAGCCACAAACACTACTATGCCCCTCTTCAGGTTCTTCCAATAATGAAATATCCTCATCGTTGTCAGTGTCTTCTAATAACCTGAGTGACCTGAATATGGTTTTGCATGAAACTCCCTCAAGATCACCTTCTTGAGCTCACTACTGTCTGTCACATATATCTTATCTTTGAATCTAACCAATCCATCTATTGTAAGGAAATAATCCACACCATGTGCACCTGCACCTATACTTGTACCTGGACCTGTACTTGTACCTATACCTGTATTGTCACATGTCCTCATACTTGTACTACCACCTATACCTGTAAATGTACTATGTTACAACCTGTGCATAATCTCCATGTACCTGACATCCTTATGACCTTCCTGCAAAATCCTATCCTGTAGATATGTCCCATAGGAGCTCATAGTTTCTAAGTGATTTACATAGTTGCCTTTGATATACCTGATCTCAAAATCGAACTCACTAATCGTAGCTAGCCACCGAGATTTCCTACCATTCAGATTTGGTTGGTCAGATAGATACCACAAACCACTGTGATCACTCATCAATGTAAATCTCATGCCTAGAAGATAGTGTCTCCACATATTCAATGCATGTATAATCACTGCCAATTCAAGATCATGTGTGGGATAACTATGCTCGTGCTCACTCAATTTTCACGACTCATAGCATACCACCTATCCATCCTGCATAAGGACTCCACCAAGTCCCTTCTTGCAAGAATCTGTGCATACCACAAATTCTTTATCTAGATCTACAATCTTTAGCGCCGGTGCATGTGTCAACAACTACTTAAGCTGCTCAAAACTAGTCTCATACTCCTTTTTCCATTTGAACCTCCTACCTTTCCTCTGTAATGATGTGATAGGATACGCATTCGGTGAGAAGTTCCTCATGAGCCTCCTACAATAGCCTTCCAACCCCATGAAATATCTCACCTCATCCACACTCTTAGGAGCTACCCACTCCATGATGGCCCTTATCTCTTCTAGATCTACTGCCCCAAGTAGTGTACCTCAAGTAGTGTACCTCAGTCTAAAAAAAACTACACTTGCTGAGCTTAGCATACAACTAATGCTCTCTCAATAACCTCAACACTGTTGCTAAATGCTCGACATGCTCTTCCTCATTTTAGAATATACCAATATGTCATCAATGAACACAATAACAAACTTGTCCAAATAGGGATGCAACACACTATTCATCAAGCACATAAATGTAGTTGGAGCATTAGTCAAACTGAATGGAACAACAAAAAAATCATAATGCCCATACTTGGTCCAGAAAGTTGTCTTGTAAATGTCCTCCTCTTTGATGCATACCTGATGATATCTGGATCTCAAATAGACCGTCAGGAACACTGTTTCTCCCTTCAATTGATCGAATAAGTCATCAATCTTCGGTAACAAATACCTATTCTTGATGTTCATTGTTATCACTCCAGGAAGCTTCCCTAGGTTGCAACTCGAATATGCCTGGTAACATATAATCTTCAATATTGTTCTCGGAACTATTGGAATGGATGATGGTTTGGATCAAGTCAGATAACCATTTCAACTCTATTCTCACTCAAGACATGCATGAACACCCTCAACAATATAAGGCTTTAGACCACTAATGCTCAATAGTTTATAAATTCAATGGATAGATGGAGAATACTGACTATACCAGCAGATGCATACATAAACACATATGAATGGCTAGCTACATGAAGTAAATGAAGCTTGGAAATCTAATATATCGATGCAGAGATAAGATGATAGTTATCTGGCATTAGACACATCAGAAAGTAGGAATAAACTATTCAAGTGCAAGCTTAGAACAACAGAGAAAATGGGAATTGAACATGTAACAACAAAAGAAGCTTATATTGCAGGATTGAAGATGAGAAGCTAGAGGAGTAGAGTCTCCACAGTCTACAAAAGTTAACTCTCAGCCTTTTATAGGCCTTTTACAATGATGCTGAGCCTTCTGAGGATCGAGAGGTATTAATCTACCCCTTTGTCTTGTTAATTGTTTGATGCCCTAACTAGGAAAGCATGGCTCGGAGGTTTCTTCTTATGACAAAAGAGTAACTGCATTCAGGTCTGTTGTTGCACTGGTAGGGAGATCTCTTGTGCCAGAGATGCCCCACAATTGATTCTGTTGTTTTCAGTTGTCTTCTCCATGATTGATTCTGTTTCAGGCGAGTTGCGTTGTCTACTCCATGACTATTTCTATTTTGGGCGAGCTACGCTGTGATGGAAGGGCTATTGGGCATCTGTTTTCCCATTAAACATTTATAACGACTATTTTCCTATTTTTATATAGAAAATGCTGCACACAGCAAAATCCCACCCATCTATGTTCTTCCAAACTTCAAAAGTCCTTAGATCTAGTCTATTCTCCCATCGGGTCCGCCCTTAGGATCGTTATCGCAAGTCACACATGGCCTATCCCTGTATATTTCCTTTCTATTACGAAATACATAAAAACATTGAAAATACACGAAAAATGGCTTTCTTCGGACTTCAAATATTATATATTTCATTCTCGAACCCTTTCGAATCCGGGACCTATCGCATTGTCACTACCCCTTGGTTCCCTTTGTATTTCGTTTAAATAACGAGATACATAAAAATGCATTGAAAATGGCTTTCCTGTAGACTCAAATATTATATATTTCCCTTCCCGGACCCTTTCGGATCTGGGTCTTATCACATATCACAAATCCAAGCTTCCCTTTGTATTTTACAAGTACATAAAAAACTGGAAAAATGCATTGAAACTGGACTTTATGCGGACCTCAAATATTATCAAATAATATTTAGAATACTATCGGGTCCACATCGTCGCTTCATACATATGCCTGTACAAAGGCCCCGCTCCTTGGTGCAGCTTCGTTGCGATACAGTGATGTGATCTGATTACAATTGCATATCGCTCGTGCCCCGGGCCCATGGCTAGTGCTCCTTTGTAATTCCCGATAGCGGTCTTGTGACATGATGTGGGTCATCGATCTGTGTCTCTTGATCGACAGTCCACATTGCATCATTAATCACAATCGCCATTTCCACTTGGTCTTCCCTTACTCCACCTGCCTTCCTCTGCCAATTGTGACCCGCTAATCCGATCATCAGAGATCGTTGATTGGGGGTGTCTTGCACCCATCCGTAAGTCGTCCTCTCTATAGCATCGATTGCAATTTTTCACTTAGATCTAGGCCATTGATTGGTTAGATCTAACGGCTGCTATGCATTGCTATGCTCATGTCTGCAATACTCTGTTTTTTCACTGTTTTTGAGTGTTTTAGCCTCTCGATAGTGTTTTTCCGCCCTTCCAAGGGCTCTCAGCATGTGATGGTTTCGATCTTTGGATGATCTTAACAAGATTTTGAAGACTTCAAGAGCATATTTGGATCCATTGGCATGATTTTTCTGTCTTATGGAGACTTTAAATAGTATATTTGGATCCATCTTTGGGCCATTTTCCAACAAGGTTAACATTGGCTCCTTCTGGGGATGAAATCCTCCCTGTGAGGTTTCAAGAATCACATAACAATGCTTTTCCTGTAAAAACAAAATCAAATATTCCTCCTAGTGTTCCATTGGGCATGGAGTCTATTTTGTAATGAAAATAAAAAATGGAATAAACATATTTACATTAACAAGGCTTTAAAGCCTTAAATGAAATAAAATTTCAAGAACCGCCCATTTACTGGGATGCCAAAAGTATCTCCTCCTTCAAGGCTGTGTAGAATAAATGTATTGTTCTACTGAATTTGAGCAATGACAAACATACATGTCCATAAGGAGTCAAACTTGCCATGATTACCTTTCTTTTCCTTAAATGCATCCCATTTGAGGACCCAGTCACCAACTTGGAAATCGTCCACTTTTTCCTTCCTGTCAAAGGTTTCTTTGATTTTCCTTTGATGAGATTTAGACTTCTCAACCAGGTGCTCTCTGATCTGTTGTAGTTCAACCAGGTTATTCATTCTCCTTACCATGTCATTCTCTTCATCTTGTTCTTTTTGCAAAAAATTGGCGACAAGAAGAATCAGCTGGATAGGGAAAAGAACATCAGCACCATAAACTAGCTTAAATGGAGAATTTCCTATGGACTTTTCGATGGTAACTCTGTCAACCCATAGTGCCAATTTCAACTTGGAATCCCAGCTCTTTTTGTTGTCCTCTAACAATTTTTTGATTACCCTTACTAGACTCTTGTTAGATGATTCTGCCAGGCCATTGCCTTGAGGATAACATGAGGTAGAATGCACCACTTGAATGCCCATGGATTCTATCATGTCCACCAATTCTTTTGCCTTAAAAGTTATTGCATTATCAGTGACTAGTTTGGTTGGGCAACCAAATCTAGTGAAAATATTCTTATTCAAGAACTTTATCACAACTTGATGATTGGCATTCTTAGTGGGTATAGCCTAAATCCACTTGGTGAAATAATCAGTGGCTACTAAGATCCATTTGTGTTGGCCACTGTGATCTCACCTATAAAGTCCAAGCCCCACTGCTGGAAGGGACCATTGACATGTACGGCTTCAAGGGAAGAGATTTTAATTGTTGTCTTCCTGCAAACCTCTGACTCTTGTCACAAGATTTCACAAAAGAAAACACATCAGAGAATAGATTAGGCCAATAATACCCGGCCCTCAAGATTTTGTGGGCCATGGTTTTCCAATAATGATGCCCTCCACAGATGCTAGAATGGAACTGGTGTATGTCTTCCACAGATTTTTCTTTATCTAGACATCTCAAGAGGATTCATGATGGGTCTTTCCAGAAAAGCAGATTTTTATTAATGCAGAATTTGGCTGATCTGAGTTTAATGGCCCCGACTTGACTTGAGCTAAGCCCTGGAGGGACTTCTAGCTTTTGCAAAAAATGGACTATGATGGAATACCATTTAAAGGTGGCTAGATTTTCGGCCAGATACTGATTTTTCTTTTTCTCTTCTGCTACTCCCTCTTTCTACTCATCATTTGAATTTAGACCCATGCAATTTATGTCTAACAAGCTATAATTTTCTTCACCCATAAGTTTAGCCAAGCCCTGGCCTTTGACAAGCTTAGTGGGCTTCACCTCTATGTTAAACTCTATGAATTTTGCAATCCATTTAGCTCTCTTTCCATTAATATCTGGCTGAGTTAAGACATCTTTTACTGAGGCTAAAGGTACATATGCAACTACTTTGGAATGCAGAATATAAATTCTGAATGCCTTTAAAGATTTTATGAGAGCATAATATTGTTTTTCAATAAGGTCATACCTTAGTTCAGCATCCCTTAAAGTTTTGTTGAAAAAGGCCACGGGGTGCTCTATGCCTTCATCACTTTTCTGCAACAGAACTACTGCAAGTGTATCATAAGAGGAAAAAGAGAAGATACAAAACTCCTTAGTGTAATCTGGGTTGATTAGAGTGGGAGCTTCCATGATAGCTTGCTTGATGGCTTCAAAAGAGCTTCTTGAAGCATTTGTCCATTTTATTTCTGATCCTTTCTTCAGCATGGAAGTGATGTGGTTTACTAGCTCTGCAAAGTTTGGAATGAACCTCCTTACAAAGTTAATCTTACCCAAGAAGGATTGTATGTCCCTTTTCAACCTTGGGATGGACAATGTCTGAATTTCTTGAACTCTTGCTGGGTCAATCTTCACACCTTCAGTAGAAACAATATGTCCTAGAAGTTTGCCTTCTTCTAGAGAAAACGAAAAAAAAGAAATATTATGAATCAAAAAGGGCCAATGAGGACCCGAGGTATGCCCCCCACCCAATAAGTAAATGAAGAGGTTTTGTCAATATGTGACAATAAACTTTATTGCCTTGGTGGCTAACCTCGCTGGTTGATCTCCTTGGACATTGGAACCTACCTATGCTCTTTATGGACCTAGTTCATCTTCTATATGCTGGTATAGTATTTGAATGGACTACGGAGGACTCCTGACACCCTAATAACGGGATCTCTGCTTGGTCGAGCCTCAATGACAACATTCCTGCCATGAGGGAAAAGTCTGGAAATGGCCTAGTTAATATAGCTGAAATTACACTTTAGGTTCTCCAGATGGAGTGATTGATCAATTTGATTTTATGATGAGTCTGCTTCTTCCCCTAACGCGCCCAGGTGCCTATACTATAGCATTGGTATTTGAAGAATTTCAATTGTAAGTATCTGTATATCTACGTATATATAACACTACAGCTATGTGATATGGGACTATGGGCTCATAGTGTAAGCTAACTCACTACGTGCTCACAACTGAATAACACCCACGACATTCCAGAATGGACTCACAAACGGCCCCTAACTAACCAACCTCATTGTTGCATATCGTTCGTTTGTGGCACCTAATTGTAAAGCTCCATCGTGACTTCTTTGGGTTCACCAAAATTCCAAACTATCTGCACTTTAGGAAGACCGTCTTCAAATGCTGCAAATGGTCCTTGTGGCTGTTGGAGAAGACTGTTATGTCATCAAGGTACATAAGGACAAGCTTGTCCTTCTCTCCCACAAAGGCTATGTCCATGGCCCTCTGAAAAGTAGCCCCAACATTCATCAGTCCAAAAGGCATCTTGGAGTACATGAAAGTGCCCCAAGGAGTAGTGAAGGTGTTCTTTTCCTGATCTTCTGGATGTACAACAATATGATTGTAACCTGAAAATCCATCTAAGAAAGACATGACTCTAGCCCCTGAAACTCTTTGCAGCAAGTGTTCCATCTTAGGCAAGGGGTAGTTATCTTTTTTAGAGCACTTGTTCATATTTCTGAAGTCAACACAAAACCTGATTTCTCCATTTTTTTTTCTTACTACCACAAGGTTAGCTATCCACTTTGAATACCTTAGGGGAACTATGATTTTGGCATCCAACAACTTCTTGATTTCTTTCTCAATCAAAGGCAATAAGAGAGGGCTGGTAGGTCTTAATTTCTGTTTAAAAGGGATGGTGTTCTTTTTTAGTGGAATCTTATGCTGAATGATGTATGTGTCATAGGTTTTAAGATCATTATATTCCCAGGCAAAAATATCAGTGAATTTCTTCATGAGGGTGCAATACTCAAAATTCTGGGTAGAAGACAAATGAGTGGACAGATTTATGTATTTCGGATAGGTTGGGCTCCCTATATTATGTTTACAAACAATAAACTCATTTTCTTTTTTCGCAGGATTATAAGGCACATCATTATGATCTAACAGCTTCTCTAGAGGCACCAATCCCTTGGGTATATGGTTACTAGGTAGCTGGACAATGCTTCCTCTGCCGATCTCGTCCTTTAGCTTGGACTAGCCACGTTCTTCCATGAATTCATTTTTTTGGTCGATGTGCATTTCAGAAAATTACTCAATGACTTGTAGAAACCTATTTATTTCATCATCTTCTTCAAAAACTTTCCAGTATTTGACATTGTCAGGCAGAGATGGTCTATATTTCACCTAAACTTCATTTGTCAATTTAGGAGGCAAAGGAGCAATAAACGTGCTAGCAGACACAACAAGGGAGTCGGCAAGTTGGTTCTTCATTCTTGGAAGGTAAGAAATGTTGAAATTATTAAAAGAATCCTTGAGCCTCCATACCTCGTCTCTGTATGCTTTTAGCCTTGGATGCTTTGCTTGCAAAGTTTTATTGACCTGCTGAATGATGAGGTCTACATCTCCAAACACTTTCAGGCCTTTGAGGCCCATTTCTTTAGAAGCGCTTAAGCCCAATATCAAGGAATCGTACTCTGCTATATTATTTGTGACCTAAAAAATTAATTTGAAAGATAAATGAATGTATTCCTATGTGGGGAACACAAGGACTACACCTGCCCTTGTAGCTTCCTTAGAGCAAGCTCCATCAAAGAACATGTCCCAAATCTGTGGGCCTTCTTCCTCAGCGATCTGGCAAACTGGTTTCTAAGCTGTGTGGAGGCCAACTAGGATTCTTCAATATGAAGAATACAGGCTCCAAGATCAGTTTCAACAGCATAGATGGGATTATTAGTGGGATTCCTTTCATCGTTGATGATATAAGCCAACTGGGCTTCTCTGTATAATCTCTTGCTCTCACCTCCGAAAAATGGGATAGTAGCATAGGACAGATCATTTTGTGATGATCCACCTAATCTCTTGATTCAACCTCTGGAAAGTAACATGCCAAACTTGGGGGGTACATCTGCTACCACAATATCCATCATCATGCTTTTCATGGGTAGCTGAGACAAAGTGATGGCTAGGTCCTTGATTAATCCCAGAAATTTCACTTTTCTAGAGTCAAAAGAAAACAGGTCATGATAAGGCTTGGTAATGTCAATACCCAACTCATCCATGAGAGCCTTGGACATTAGATTATAGCTGGCTCTAGTGTCTAGAAAGCAGTTGTGAAGGATTTTATCATGAATAGTCAGAGAGACATAGAACGATGGGGAGTTGTCTTCACAATTTTCAATCATTGGGCTGAGAATAATAGCTGGCTTGCCATCTTGCATATTTACATAGTTAGTGGAGGCTTGGATGGATTTAGGCTCAAGGGCCTCAAGATGGATCTTTTGAAGGACTAATTCTTCACTAGTTCAATCAGAGGCATAGGTATTCTTAGCTTCTGATTTTATGATTGAAATTGAAAGGAGAAGGAGACTTGTCAAGACCTCTTACCTCATGAGTTGGAGCTTTGAGGATGATAGGATCAACTGTTGGTCACTTCTGCTTATTAGCTTGTTGTATCGCAGGGATAGTAGCTCTTTGAACAAGGGTTTCCTTGCCAATATTCATCTTCGACCTCAGATTATGTCTTTGTTGATCTTCAATTTGTAGAATAGCTTCACTATCCCATTCTTGGTTAATCTGGTCTTTAAATAATGACTTTTCATAGGCAACTGAGGTCAAAAAGGAGGCATTGCCTTTGTCTTCCAAACAATGGATCTCATCATCTTCTTCAAACTGCTCTTCTTCCATGACTACATTCTGGAAAGGGATCTTCACCCTTTGGTCTTCATTGGCATCTTTGCTTCTTTGCAAAATCTACAACTGCTCATTAGTTCTTCTATATGGATTTGGATTTGGATTTCTAGGAGCAAAGGTATTAGGAACTATCCCTTTCCCAGGGTGCTGCTGAACCTTTAATTTGGAGATTTCAGAGGATAATGACTCTATCATTTTAGTCATTTTATCTTTCTTGGGATCTGAAGATGATGAAAACACACCCCTCTGTCTTCTTCTATTAACCTTTCCCTTGAGCTTCTCTACAACCATGATGTTTGATTCCACTTCCAAGGCTGCATCCTGCATATCAGCCAAAGTAGCACATCGCCTCTCCCTCAACAGTAGGCGGAAGTCAAAATCAAAAGCACTGGCATAGGTGAGCTTAGCAGAGGTAGTGGTGGGTTTTACTTCAGCTGGTATCTTGTTGTACACGCAGTTAAACCTCTTCTTAAAATTAGACAAAAATTCACCACTTTCCCTCTTTAAGTTCCCAATCTCAATTTGGTAGTAGAGGAGATCCTTCTTATCCCCCCAATGCTTTAGGAATGCATCATCTAAAGCCTCAATATCTGCTATAGATCTTGGGGTCAATTCTCTGAACCATTTTCTAGCCTCTCCATCTAGGCTTTGGACAAAGACTCTCATCCAAACATCATCTTCACTAATGTCCAGGTTATCAACATAGCTATAGAATGACTCAAGATGTTCCTCAGTTGTAAAACCTTCAGTCCAAGTGAACTTAGGCCTATATTTCTGATATTCTCCAGTAGGCATGGAATTCAAAGGAGTGGGCAGTATTAGAGGTCCATACCTAGTAGTTGGACCTAGCAGCGATGATTCTTTCCATTTTGGTGGGTGCTTGTGGACCTACCATAGCTGTGGTGGCTATAAGAGTACTGGCAATCTGAATGATAGATGGTTGAGGAGTGATTGACAAGACTAAAGGAGTATGATGGATAGGAGGTGAGGTTTACTTTGGGCTTACAACAAAAGGAGAACCTAAATAATAAGGAGCTTTATGAATCTATGAGAGTTTTCTTCACTACTAGTATTAGATGTTATACTCTCAACATGTATTTGTTCTATTATAGGCCTTTCTTGAAGAGATATAGAAGGTTGTTTAGGTTTACCTAAACCTGATGCTCCTTTCTGTAATACCTTTCTTTCTTTGATGATTTTTTTAAGGTCATGTACTAGTTCAGCTTGTGGCTTCTGAGGATTTCTCCGAGTATATCTCACAAACTGTGCCAAGACTATGAAGTGGAGTCACCAAGAGGTTCATCCTTTAGTAGAGTCACCATATAGATGATTACAACCAAAAAAGTGCCCATACTTTATCTATCATCAAAGCTGAATCTGTGTCGTTTCCCAGGAAATTTGAGCTTCAATTTCCTCTCCCTGGCAACGACACCAATTATGTTATCACTCCAGGAAGCTCTCCTAGGTTGCAGCTCGGAGATGCTTGGTAACATATAATCTTCAATATTGTTCTCGGAACTATTGGAATGGATGATGGTTTGGATTAAGTTAGCTAACCATTTTAGTTGTATTCTCACTCAATACATGCATGGACACCCTCAACAATACAAGGGTTTAGACCACTAATGCTCAATAGTTTATAAATTCAATGGACAGATGGAGAATATTGACTGTACCGGTAGATGCATACATAGACACATATGAATGGCTAGCTACATGAAGTAAATGAAGCTTGAAAATCTAATATATCAATGTAGAGATAAGTTGATAGTTATCTGGAATTAGACACAACAGAAAGCGGGAATAAACTATTCAAGTGCAAGCATAAAATAGTAGAGAAAATGGGAATTGAACATGTAACAACAAAAGAAGCTTATATTGCTAGAATGAAGATGAGAAGCCAGAGGAGTAGAGTCTCCACAGTATCCAAAAGTTGATCCCTTGTTACAATTAACTCTTAGCCTTTTATAGGCCTTTTACAATGGTGTTGAGCCTTCTGAGGCTCGAGAGGTCTTAGTCTATCCCTGTATCTTGTTAAATGTTTGATTCCCTGACTAAGCAAGCATGGCTTGGAGCTTTCTTCTTCTGACAAAATAGTAAGCGCATTCAAGTCTATTGTTGTGCTGGTAGGGAGATCTCTTGTGGCAAAGATGCCCCACAATTGATTTTGTTGTTTTCGGCTAAGCTGCATTGTATTCTCCATGATTGATTTTGTTTTGGGTGAGCTGCGATGTCTGCTCCATGACTATTTCTGTTTCGGGTGCGGTACGCTGTGATGGAAGGGCTATCGGGCCTCTATTTTCCCTTTAAATGTTTATAATGATTGTTTTCCTTTTTTTATACAGAAAAAGCTGCACACAGCAAAATCTCACCCATCTCTGTTCTTCCAAACTTCAAAAGTCCTTAGATCTGGTCTATTCTCCCATCAAGTCCGCCCTTAGGGTCGCTATCGCAAGTCACACATGGCCTGTCCCTGCATATTTCCTTTGTATTATGAAATACATAAAAACACTGAAAATACATATTATATATTTCACTCCTGAACCCTTTCGGGTCCGGGACCTATCGCATCGTCGTTGCCCCTTGATTCCCTTTGTATTTCGTATAAATAACGAAATACACAAAATTGCATTGAAAATGGCTTTCTCGCGGACCTCAAATATTATATATTTCCCTTATTGCATATCGCAAATCCAAGCTTCCCTTTGTATTTTACAAATACGTAAAAAACTGAAAAAATGCATTGAAATAGGATTTTATGCGGACCTCAAATATTATCAAATAATATTTAGAATATCGTTGGGCCCTCATCATCAGATCACGCATATGCCTATATAAAGGCCCTGCTCCTTGGTGCTGCTCTGTTGTGATATAGCAATGTGATCTGATCGCAATCGCATATCGCTCAGGCCTCGGGCCCATGGCTAGTGCTCCTTTGTAATTCTCGATAGCGGTCTCGCGACACGATGTGGGCTGTCGATCTGCATCACTAGATCGACTGTCCACATTGCATCACTAATCACAATCACCAGTTCCACTTGGTCTGCCCTTTCTCCACCTGCCTGCCTCCGTCAATTGCAACCCGTCGATCCGATCATCAGAGATCACTGATTAGGGGTGTCTTGCGCCCATCCTTAAGTCTTCCTCTCTATAGCGCTAATTTTGATTTGTCACTTAGAACTAGGCCATTGATCAGCCAGATCTAAAGGCTGCTATGCGTTGCTATGTTCATGCTTGCAATACTCTATTTTTTCACTATTTTTGAGTGTTTTAGCCCCCTGATAGTGTTTTTCCACCCTTCCAAGCGCTCTCAGCATGTGATGTTTTCGATCTTTGGATGATCTTAAGAAGATTTTGAAGACTTCAAGAGCATATTTGGATCCATTGACATGATTTTTATGGCTTATGGAAACTTTAAAGAGCATATTTGGATCCATTTTTGGGCCATTTTCCAACAAGGTTAACAATCACTTTGTTCAATTATGTGTAGCCATTGCATAATCTAAGAGTACCATGTTTTTTCTTCACAAACAATACCGGTGTGCACCATGGTGATACACTTGGTCTAATGTACCCCTTGTCCAACATTTCCTTCAACTATAGCTTCATCTCTACCAACTCAGGTGTGTTCATCCTATAAGGTTCTTTTGATGTTGGAGCTACCCCTAGCACTAACTCAATAGAAAAGTCTACCTCCCTATGAGGTGTCAACTCTATAATGTCCTCAGGAAATACATCCTTGAACTGCTTTAGAATTGGGTACCTGCTCTACGTATCCTCAACTCCCTTACCCTTATCACTAGAAATGTGCACTACAAATAGCTTGCACCCTTTCCTACAGTTATGATTTTCTTGCATAGTTTTTACCATCCTAACTAATGTGGCTTTCTTCTTTCCCTATAAGACTCTTGGTTCTCCATTGTCATCAACACACTCAATAGCTTTGTCATAACAATCCACCTTGGTTCCATGAAGATACAACCAATCCATGCCCAACAACATATTGTATGATCCCAATGGTAATACATTCAAATGTGTTGCGGTAGGCATAACATTCAAATCAAATGCACAAACTCTTACCCAATGATGAACTTACTTCTTTGTACCTATAGCCAACTGCACTAACCAATATTTTGCATGCAATTCCTTACTCAACCACACTTATCCACCAAGTCAGGACTAACATAGATATAATTAGATCCAGGGTCAATCAAAATAGAAATAACTTGATCACAAATCTTACCATCCATATTAATGATAGATGTCTAATGGTATACCTGTTTGTTATCCAATGCTGCATAAATGTGAGGAACACTCTGACCAACATCCCCAATAGTATGTGCCTCCTACACACTATATATCTGAGGCCTACCACCCTGATTCTGCAGACAATCTCTCCTGTAATGATCTTTGCCACAATTCCATCACTCTATAGGCTTCCAGCCTACACCCTTATTCTACTCCTTAGATCAATGTCCATATCCTCTATCTGATGCTTTGAACTTCTTAGATGGTGCAACATTCTCTTTATTATCTATACCCTGAGCTCTTGCTTGCTTTTTGTCCCATTTTCCTTTCTTCTTTGCATTTCCCTTCTAGTTTGGCTTAGTCTCATATCTGCACTTTGATTGTTCATAGAAATTCCTTAACTTTTGAATGGCCTCCTCCAATGATCTAGGCTCATCAAACTCAATCTTGTCTTTGAATGCAACCGGAAATCCACTAATGAACCTCTGGATCTTAGCCTTCTCCTTCGTGAGATAAGGCACATACCTCAGTAGCTCAAATAACCTACTAGTGTATTCCTCATCTGTCTTGGATCCCATCTTTAGCTCATAGAATTCTTTAGCCCTGTCATCAAAGTATATCTCTGAAAAATACTTCTTCTTGAATAACTGCTCAAACTCACTCCAAGTTAATTCTTCCTCATGAATACATCTAACATTCTTTCCATCTTCCCACCAAATGTCTGCTTTACCTTTGAGAATGAATGTAGCTACTCTAGCTTTCATGTTCTTTAAATAGTCAAGCAACCTAAAGAACTTATTCATACCAAGCAACCATGCCTCTACATCCTATTATTTTGTTGGGCATGGAATCCCCCCAAGGCATGTTTTCGGGCTTAAAAGCCCAAGTTTTGACTAAGTCCATTGTAAAGACTCCGCGATTTATGGGTACGGAGCATGAAGTCATAATAAAGTCATAGGGTTTCCCGCCCTTGTTTTCGTAATGTAATGTAGGTTTTAAATATCTATGAGCAAGGCTCTAAGTGTAGAAAACAGTTAATCTAAGGAAAAATGATGAGTCTAAGGAATTGATGAAGCATTGAGTTAAGTGTAAGTCATGTCTTTGGGTCGTAGAGTAGGAGAAGGCTTTGCAGCTAAGTGCGGAGAGGCCTAGTAGTCTGTAGTTGAGTGTGCGGACCCCTGCAGTTGAGTGCGCAGGGCAGGTCAAGTCTGTAACTGTGGGAAGAATTAATAAAAGAAAAGTTTTACCATATTTTTGTGTATCGTTTCTTGTTTTCTGTATTATTGGGTATGAAATGAAAGTTTATTGTTTAATACAAGGCATTTGTTTACACGCATATAACTAATTGTTATAAGAAGATAGGTAAAGATCTCTGGTGTGACTTAGGGAAATAGTGCAAATTGCCGCTCCAGCAATGTGAAAGCCCCAAATCGCTGGTTAGGGCTACGTGAAGGCAAATATATTAGGGCGTGAAGGCCAGGGAAGTGCACGAAGTAACCTGTGCGAAGAGACTCATAGTTGGACCAAATCAACCCCTCAAACATCTCAAGGGTGTGGAAACCTGGTTCCAGCATCCCCCCTACTACTTCGGGTGAGACCTCAATCCACGCTTCGCGGAATGTTGCAAAAGGGACAATAGTACAGGAGTTTTTAGGCTAATTAACTTCGAACCTGGGCCAAGCCCCAACAAGCCAACAAATGGTTCCATTGCTAGGATCGGGATCTGCATAGAGATGTCTGATGTCGTATCACTGGAATCAAACTAAGAAAGAAATCAAAGATTGGTTGGATAGGAAGATTCATGAGTTTGCGGCCCAGGAGAACAAGAATCTGTGACTATCAAAAGAAGAGTGGTTAGACTGCTACCTGTACACAGAAATCCATGAAATTTTCTTCACATCTTACCCTGACAAGCTATACGAGTGGATCACGAAGCTAGAAAATAGCCAAGGAAGGTGCAAGATCGACAGACCTATTGTGTGGACTCCATAATTGGTGCATAGATTAGAAGCATCAGAGGATAATATCACGCATGTTTTTTATCACTAGCTCGGTCGAATTATAGGAGGATTCATCACTGAATTCGCGGTAGATACTTCAGTCAACCATAGCAAGGCAGAGTGACACTTCCTCAAAGGACCACGAGATAAGTACATTAAGACTTGAACACTTGGATTAAAATGCTACTATGTGAAAAGTCGATTATGTGAATACATTGATGTTGGGGGCTACGCGAAGTGGGATAATTTACAAAAACGAAGGTAGTGCAGAACTAGATACTAGCCCCTTGATTTCACCTCCGTGAGGGGACGAGGAAGAGCTCGCAAAGGTCTAGCCAAGAAGTGCGATCAATTTGATAAGGCAAAGGATTCCACGCATACCACCTCCACCTACACCACCTCCAATTTTTCTATCTTCACCCCTATCTTCTCCCATACCACCTCCACCACCACTGCGAGTCAATATGGAAAGCGCGATAAAATTGTCAGTGTTCAAGGGAGTAGGAAATGAAGATCTAGACTAGTTTTGGTTAGTGATAAAATTTGAATGGGAAGCACAGGGAGTTACGAATGACAATATAAAGAAAGCAACATTGGTTAGCACTCAACAGGATCGCGCGCTGACCTGGTACATTAAGCATTCCAATAACAATCTGAATGTCGGGATCACGGATATCCAAACTACGCTGAATAGAGAATTTAGTAGACCGAAGTCAAAGGAGAATTTGATTATTGGGTTCAAGGAGATCGCAATGCTACCAGGCGAGACTCCTTGGGAATTGGATCAGAGACTAAAGTGCACAATTCGTGAAGCTAACATGACTTTGACGAATGGACAATGCCGCAAATGACTTGTAGCATTGCTAACACCACATTTAAGGAACGCGTTGTCACAACATAGGCTGAGGCCTTGGAGATCGCAATGAGACTGCATGAGACCCTGATACAGGATCCTAACCTAGGAGTTTAGCAGATCCACACATATTTGAAAAACATGTGCCTTGAGATGCAGAGTCTGAAATAGGACAGGACAACTTACCCAGAGGTGCGTGATGACGTATGGTGTGTTAAATGTAAGGGCCAGGGTCATGACAAGGACCACTACCCAATGTTCATGCATTACCTCATGGGAGGAGGACCAATGCCATTAAGACTAGAGGCACAAGCAGGACCCAGAGTGACACCTGAATTATGGTGCGCAATTTGTCAAATAGGAGGAAAGCATACTATGAACAACTGCCATCTATTGCAGAAGTATACACAGAATATGCAATAGTTGTTCTGTAATTTCCGTAGATCAGTGGGACATGATGAGAGCACCTGTAGAAGTTATGAACTAATGATGGATAGGACTCCCACCTATAGAGTTCAGGCTGAATTGCAACCCCTTGACCATAATGCAGGGATGGCGTGAACCAAATTTCAGGGGCACGGACGAGGCCGAGGTGGAGGAGGACCTGGAAGAGGTCGCGGACAGCTGATATGTTACAATTATGGAGGGCCAGGACATTATGCCCGCGATTGTACGAATCTGACATGTCCATCATGCATGTATTGTACATTGTTTGATCATTAGATGGAGGATTTTCCTACACTGATAGCAAGGCTGCGCGACAAGGGAGCGCTCCAACCTCCCCCAACTCAAAACCTGCAAATTATGAGGTCTGAGCCGCACGAGGAAGACCCTAATGTGAACATTGTGGTTTGAAGTGGAATTACAACGGGATGACAAAGGCAAGAAGCCTGAGGATAGTACTTGGGTTCGCAAGGCTTTGACTAAAGAACTAGAGTTTGATCTGGAGCATGCTAAGGAAACTTTCATGGAAGCTAGGAAGAGCTTCGCTGATGCCTCCATTTCAGGAAGCAAAGACAAACCGAAGCCAGACATGGACCCATCGATGCTCACAACGTTCCTGGAAACATGCATGAAGCTCCTACGCAACAACAAGGCTATAAAGGGACTACAAAAACTCATTAATAGATGTGTTAGGACCACACCAGGAGAACCGTGCATAGTCTGAAAGATTGGAAAGCGCGCGACGAGGATGGGAAGAGAGATAAGATTGACCACACAGATTAGGGAATATGAGATGGACCAAGTGATTTTGGACCTAGGATCACACATGAACGTTCTTCCAAAGAAGACATGGGATCACATGGGAAGGCCTATGCTGCAATGGTCTCCCATCCAACTGCAAATGGTGAACTAGAAAAAGATCCTACCGATGGGAAGATTACAGGGGATCACCGTGGATATTGAAGGAGCAAGCACGCTGGCAGATTTTGAAGTGATAGAGATTGTTGATGATAGCAATCCCTACCCTACACTATTAGGGATAGATTGGGCCACTGACATGGACAGGGTGATAAATCTGAAGAAGCGCAAGATGATCTTTGAGAAAAATTCCCTACACATAGTCATACCTTTGGACCCTGTAGAAGGTTTGCGCTACATGGAGCCAGTGCGCGACTATGAAAGCGACGACGACTTGGACTTCATCTACAAGATAACTGCGTGAGAGAAAGACTGGGTGAATCCCACCATGGATGGATGAATCTCATGGGAGCATGAAAGCTCCTGTACATCGGATTCGGACGAAGAAATAGAGCGATGGTAGAACTGGTTACACAAGGTAACCACGCTAAACTGCAACATGATGACAACGTTGCTACGCTATGTATCAACGAAGGTAAGGGATCTGCCTACGTATGATGGGTTAAGTGAGGTAGATGACTTCTTGAATGGATTTGAAAGAGAGGTGTCGGAACAACAACATTTTTAGGCTTTGAAATGGGTGTTGCATGCTACACCCGCGAGGTGGTGGGGCACGCGTCAAGGAAGCTTTGAGGACTGGCGCAAATGCAGGAGAATTATGCGCATATAGTTTGGGAAGCCTTAGACGTGATTAAAATACAAGTATGACAGACGGGATGATCTGCGCGTGCACCTCGCCAAGTGGACAAAGGTCTATGGGGAAGAGTCACAACCTAAGTGGGTGCACCTATTATGTCATACCCTAGATGTTATACACATGAACTGGTATATAGAAACAGTGCTCCGCCATGGGACGAGTGAATGGGATATCTTGCATGAAGGGTTCCTGTTAACCTTCACGTTTGAGTATCATTGGTGGGATATTATTGATGACGCGCTGCAAGAAATAAAAGTAGCTATATTTAAAACTCCATAGGAGCCAATAGAATTGATTCAGCCGGAATGGGTGACTCAGCTAAGCTGCGCTCTGGAGTATTATAACGTAAAAATTGAAGAAGACAACGAGGATCCACGAAAAGTTAACATTCCAGAAACTAAAGGCTATCACAAGGTTCAAGGGCCACTTATTGAAGAACCTGACATAACCGCGCCAGTAAAAAAAAAGCAGGTAAACATTGGCACGGAAGCCGAACCTAAGTACGCAATGCTCAGTGATTACTGGGATGACGCAACGGTGGATAAAGTTGTTGAGTTACTCCGTGAGTACCAGGACCTATTCCCCACCAAGTTCACGGACTTGAAAGGAATCGTCAAAGATTTAGGAATGATGTGGATCACATTAAAGCCTGACGTGAAGCCAGTTAAGTATAGGCCTTACCGCTTGAATCCAAAGTACAAGGAGAAGGTCTGCATAGAACTAGACAAGATACTCACAACTGGAATCATTGAGCCGATAGAAGAATCCGATTGGGTAAGCCCTATGGTAGTGTAGGAAAAGAAGCAGAAGGGTGAGATAAGAATATGCTTCGACCTCGGAAAATTGAATGATGCATGTGTGCATGACCCATTCCCAACTTCGTTCACAGATGAAGTATTGGAAAATGTCGGTGGGCAAGAAGCATATTCTATTACTGATGGGTTCTCAGGGTACCTCCAGATCAAAATCGTAACAGAAGATAGGAGCAAGACCACCTCTGCGACTGAGTGGGGCTGCTTTCAATACACCGTTATGCCGTTTGGGTTGAAGAACATGCCGACCATATTTTCCCGCATAGTTGTTGCAACATTCAAGGAATATATCCACAAGTTCCTGGAGGTTTATCTGGATGATTTGATTGTATTTGGATTGGTTAAGCACCATGTAGTGAGCTTACACTTAATGCTGGATACCTACCGATGACACCAAATCGTGATGAACCTAAAGAAGTGTATATTCCTCGTTCCCTTTGGGAACCTATTGGGACATGTGGTTTACAAATAGGGACTGATGGTAGACCCCATAAAGATTGTGGTAACTCTAAATTTGGAAGCGTCGCAAAGTGTCAAATAGTTGCGCGCTACCATGTGACATACGGGGTATTACAGGAAGTTCATCAAAAGCTATGCCTAGATCACTGTGCCGATAGAGAAGCTATTGAAAAAATTTGTAACGTTCTACTGGAACGATGACTACATGATGAGCCTGGATGTACTAAAAGAAAAGTTGGCCTCTATGCCAATCCTGGTCTTCCTGAAATGGGACAAGGAGTTTCATGTCCATGTTGACACATTGTGTATAGCGCTAGGAGCGGTAATAACACAGGAGGGTGGAGAGGGCTTGGATCACCCTATCGCGTTCGTGAGTCACAGATTATCTAAAGTAGAAAAGAACTATTCCACCATTGAACGCGAGGGATTGGCTATGGTGTACATGCTCCAAAAATATCGGCACTATTTGCTAGGGGGACACTTCAAGATGTATACATACCATTCCGCACTAAAATACTTGGTCAATAAGCCTGTGTTGGGGGAGTGCATATGTAGGTGGCTCTTATTGTTCCAAAAATATGATTTTGAGGTCATTGTGAAGCCAGGACACCTGAACGTGGGACCAGATCACTTGTTGCGCATTGAGATGGGAGAGGAACCTATTAATTTGGAAAAAGGATTACCTGATGCACAACTCTTTACTGTGCATGTAGCGGATGGACACTTCGAAGACAAAATCCACTTTCTCATGACTGGAATTGCACCAAAAGAATATTCTGTCCAATAGAAGAAGGAACTGGTGGTGCCTGTGACAGATTTTTCTGCATCGCGGGGAAACTATATAAGATGGGAAATGACGAGATACTACGAAGGTATGTACTTGAATTCGAACAAAGTCAGATCCTCACGGAAACACATGGGGGCACTGTAGGACACTATGTAGGGTGAGCGACCGCAAAAAGGATTCTTCACACAAGGTTGTGGTGGCCAACCCTTCATCAAGATTCAAAAGCACACTGTAAGGCCTGTGATATATGTCAAAGAACAGATAAACCATTGTGGAGGGATGAGATGCCTTTGAATCTGCAAATGACACTGCAGCCCTTTGAAAAGTGGGCAATCGACTTTGTAGGACCTATCAAACCTCAAGGAAAGACAGGCACAAGGTACATTATCACCAAGACAGAGTACCTGACTCATTGGGCAGAAGTGCAGTTAGTAAAACATTGCATAGCTAACATGGCTGTAAAGTTTCTATCCAAACACGTATTCACTCGATTTGGATGTCCGAAGATCTTGATGAGAGATCATGGTACCCATTTCCTGAATGAAACAATCAGAGTGTTGACAGAAGAGTTTCAAGTGTATCATTAGAAAATCACACCGTATCACCCCCAAGCCAATGGGATGGTAGAAGCATTTAACAAAATACTAGAGATTGCGCTAACCAAAGTATGCAACGCATAGCGGAATGACTGGGACGTGCGTGTACCTGTAATACTATGGGCTTATAGGACAACATGTAAGAAACTAACGAGACAGACACCTTTCTGGTTGGTCTATGGTGTGGAAGTTGTCATGTCAATGGAGTATATTGTTCGTAGTCTGCGCAAGGCAGTGCTCACAGGTATGGCGGGACATAGAGCCCTGGAAGAGAGGCTCACGCAATTGGAAGAACTTGAAGAGGAAAGGTTCCTAGCTGGCTTCCATCAACAGGTACAAAAGCAACACAAAAAGGCCTGGCACGATCGCCGTATTAAGTTGTGCACCTTCAAGGTAAACGATTTAATCTTACTGTATGATAGTAAGTTTGATAAATTCCCGAGAAAGTTTAGAATGCATTGGCTGGGACCGTATGTTATTAAGGAGGTCACAGATGGAGGCACAGTGCAGTTGGTAAAGCTACATGGAGAACCTTTCCTAGGCAAAGTGAATGGCAGTCGGTTGAAGCTATACACAGGTGGCCTGACTATCTGACTAGCTGACAGAAGCATAGTCTTCGTGCTCCAAGTAGTCGAAAGAAGGTGCAGGACTATAAACAGATGCAGGGGATGTAGGAATAGATCCAGGGAAGCAGTTCTGACACCGCGGTCTCAAAACAATGTGTACAGGAGATTCAACAGGCAGTCGCTCAGTGCGATGCCAACCTTGCAGTTGTTCGAGCAGAGTTGGAGGGTCTTGACGCAAAGATTTCTGCACCGACAGAGTAACTCAAGGGCAAGTAGCAATGTTTTTTTTGTGGGCCTGTTGGGCATGGAATCCCCCCAAGGCATGTTTTGGGGATTGAATCCCAAGTTTTGACTAAGTCCATTGTAAAGACTCCATGATTTATGGGCGTGGAGCACGAAGTCATAATAGAGTCATAGGGTTGTCCGCCCTTGTTTTTGTAATGTAATGTCAGTTTGAAATATCTACCCATCTTTAACGGACCATGGGATTGTATAAATAGAGCAAGGCTCTAAGTGTAGAAAACAATTAATCTAAGGAAGCATGATGAGTCTAAGGAATTGATGAAGCAGGGAGTTAAGCATAAGTCATGTCTTTGGGTTGTAGATTAGAAGAAGGCTCTACAGCTGAGTGTGCAGAGGCCTAGTAGTCCGTAGCTGAGTGCGCAGGGTAGGTTGAGTCTAGAACCATGGGAAGAATTAATAAAAGAGAACTTTTACCGTATTTCTGTGTATCTTTTCTTGTTTTATGTATTATTGGGTATGAATTGCAAGTTTACTCTTTAATACAAGGCATCTGTTTATGCTAAGATAACTAACTATTATAAGAAGGTAAGTAAAGATATCAGGTGTGACTTAGGGAAATAGTGCAGTTTGTTGCTCCAGCAACGTGAAAGCCCCACAGTCCCTAGTTAGGGTTGTGAAAAGATGAATATATTAGGGCACGAAGGCCAGGGAAGTGCATGAAGTAACCTGCGTGAAGAGACTCATAGTTGGACTAAATCAACCCCTCAGACATCTCAAGGGTGCAAAAACCTGGTTCCAGCACCCCCCCATACTACTTCGGGTGAGACCTCAGTTCGCACTCCATGGACTATTGCCGTAAGGGCTAGTAGTACAGGTATTTTTTTGGCTAATTAACTCCAAACCTAGGTCAAGCCCCAACAAGCCAACAAATTTCTTCATCTCTCCATCAAAAGTAGGTGGCTTTTCTTTCTTAAACTCATTTGGAAAGTATCCCCTATCACTCTTCATTTAAGGATGATAATTATATCGATCATCATGCCTATTGTTAGAGACTAGATTTGCCTCAAGTTGAAAAGGTAAGCTTCTAGGTCCACATCAAACCACGCTCAGCCTGGTAGCTAGCCTTACCAGGTCAGGAGAGGGCTCTCTCCAGGTCAATCTCAGCTAATTATGATCACTAAGGTCTTGCGTTGAGTGATATAGCTGCTAATCTTAGGCTAGGTATAGATTTAAAAGAGTTTGTTTGATAAAATGGTGTTTTTATGGGCTTTAAGGGAAAGGCAGATTTTTGGTGCAGGGAATGAGGCACAGTCTTGCAGGGGTTTCGATGGGGCAAGGTAGGCAGCTGTAATTAGCACTATAAATCAAGTAAGGTGGATGGATCAGACTGAGGAGGAGTTGAAGAGGGCAAGGGAAGCCATGGATCCTCTCCAAATAGTGGAAAACATTAAAGACTAAAGCAAACTTCAAGTTGATCACTACACTTCTCAATGTATTCTACTTACGCTCTTGTTTGTTTATCTGAGAAGAAATAAAGAGAAATAATACATATAACACATGAATAAATTCACATAGACATAAGAAAGCACTGTACCAGAACAAATGCCACAGGGATCCCAAATAATGTTGCAAATCCTGGTCTCAATTCCTTAGCCAAAATACTGATGTGAGTGTACAATGAAGCTCAAGGCTTTCTCAAGAGTCCAACCATGCTAATGACCAAAAAAAAACATAATATAGAAAAACATAGCTCCTCCTTGCCTCTATGGGTCGAGCTCACATGTTTAGGAGCTCATCCAACTGATCCTAAACTGGGAACTAGAATCTAGGCAACATAACAGCATGCCTCTAAAAACAAGGAAACTGATTCATTCAGTTTCAAACAACCTCTAAACTGATGAATCTACCTCTACAAGTAAAAATATAACATATTTACATCATGATCCATCAATTTTCATCAAATTACATCATAAATTTTCCATTAGGAAAGCGAAAAAGTCAAACTAGGAAAAACTGGGCGAAAAACAGAGCAAAAATAGGTCAAACTAACAATTTTTCCTCTATGTGTCGCGCCTGTTTGGACCCACTTTTGGTGACCTTCCTGGTGTCCAAATCCGCTCCAAGTAGGGTTGTTGGAAATTCCTGCCTATAAACTTTCCAACCCAAGTGGAATGTTTCAATTTGGCCTTCATTTGCCCTGTCAAAAATCAAATCTCCCAAGGTTGCTTCCTGTGTGTCAAAATAAGGGCAATGAGGTCATTTTTTGAGTGTTTTTGACATTTTTGAGGGCCCAAAACCTACCCAAATTTCTTGGCCATAGGTAGGCAAGCATAACATTTCATGACAAATCCAGAAATGCAAAGTTTTTGTGATTTGGAGCCCTCTATAAAAAGCGAGCGTCACGTGGCACGGCGCATAGGGAGGAAAACTCTGTTTTTTGTGCAAAAAAATTCCAAAATGCAAAAATTGCTCCAAATTCTTTGAAATTTGGGCTGGACCTTCTTTAGCAAGAGCTATTTTGAGACAAGGATGCCTTGGCCAATATCAGAAGTTGATCTTGCTCCTTTTCCACTTTTGCCTCTTTGGTGCTTTCCTTAATTTTGCCTTTAAATTCCTTATTCGCACCTTGCAAATTTTATTCCTTTCCATGTAATGAAAAGCCATGTGTCTCAGCAATGCCTTGTCCTTGTCGGCCTTGTCTAGTTGTCTCTCTAAGTGGATGTTGACTTTCTTGAGCCAAGACTCTCGATTGGCATCGATCTCCCACTCGAGTGAAGTGAACTCCACCCTCCTTCTTTGGGCAGCTTGGCGGTTCTCCTTTATGTTTTTGCCACCTCTATGAGGCCTCCTGGGTGCATGTCTTTGTGTAGGTGAGTCACTTTGGGTCTCCTCTTCATAATCATATGAAGGATCAAATGTCATGTCTACTGGTAGATAAACTGTCTTGGAGAAATAGGTGTTGATATGTCAAACTGTCTTGGACTGCCTTTAATGATGTGTTTGACCTTTGCCACCAAGGGAAACAATGAAATGAGGGACTGTAAGGGGAGGGAAAATAGTGGAGAATTTAGGGACTGTTGGGATAGATTTTAGTAAGGGAAATATGGGATGTTTTGGGAGTTTGTATAGGATTAGGGTTTGGGGATTTTGGGAAAGGAAACTTGGGATAGAGGATTAGTGACTTTAGGGGGTAGGGGAACTTAGGGAATAATGAAATCAAGGGACAAATGAGTGATGGAGGAATGATAGACTTGGTAGAAAAATAGTTAATCAAACCCTAGGCAGCAAGTTTCTTGGAATTTCAAATGGTAGGGTTTTATTTTTGTTAAACAATTACCATTCATAAACCACCATGACATAGCACCAAACTTAGATAAAAAACAATGATGAAGGGTCTACCTACTTGTGACAAGGCAAATCTGTGTGATTTTGGGCGATTTGGGGAAAGTTTTTGAGAAAATTGGACTTGGCAGCTCTATGCGCCATGCCTCAAGACCAATGTGCCACACCTTCTCTATGCGCCACACCAGTGTAAATTTTCACTGGAAATTGCTGCCCAATGCGCCGCACCAGTTATGTGTGCCATGCCACCTACCCAATGCGCTGTGCCACCACCCAGTGCGTAACACTTTTTGCAAGAGAGCTTTGGAGGCCTTCCCGGTGTCCAAATTGGGCACAGGATATCTCATTGGAAATTTATTTGAGTCTAATTTCCAAACCAACTAGAATTTTTCAATTTGGAGTTCATTTTCCCCATCAAACATCAAATCTCCCAAGACTGGTCAAAATATGCCAAATGAGGCTACCTAAAGGCAAAGTGCTGTTGCAGTCAACTTTTGAAGTTCGTCCTCAACCCCAAATTGAGCTCATGATAGCTCATTGGAAATATATTTGTGTCTAGTTATCATTGGAATCATCAATCAAGTCATTTGGCCAACCAAACTAGGAGAAAACTTGATTTTCCCAAGGTCACTTCAGAGGTGCATCAATTCTCCCGAGGCAACTGTATTTTTGACATTTCTCTAAAACCATGACACCTATGTAAAAAGTGAAGGAGGATTTTCTTCCTTGGCCTATTGTGGACAAAATCTCTCTCAGGTTTCCCAAATTCATCTTTTAATGCTCAGAAACATCATTGGAGTAAAACCTATCCTGATGTGTGGAACAGGGGATTTGTCGAAATGAAGCAAAATAAAGGGGATAAGGGGCTTCTAAATTCTTGAAAAAAATTTTGGAAGTAGGGAGGGATGTTAGGAAGTAGGGAAAAGTGGAATTACAAATATTGAGTAGGGGAAGGAGTCAAAAAGGGAAAAACACGGGCCTAGCCTAGAAAATAAGGTTTGTAGCAAGAAACTAGGGTTTGTGTAAAAATGAGGAATTTGGGGGATCTCAATGATGGGAAGTGTTTAATAAGGTACATTAAGGATAGGGGAAGGTGTATGAACATCCGGATACAAGTTTTGCTAATGATTTGACCATCTAAGAGAAATTACCTTCAAAACCCTAGGAGAGGGAAATGGACCTTACCTAGGCACAACTAAAGCATGAACAAGGTGTAAAATGACCCATTGGAACCTGACATGATGATGAAAACCCTCTGAATGATGGTACACTCAGCTGAAAGGTGACACGGACCGACATTTGGACAACTTTGACAAGAGTAAAAGCAAACCCTAGACCTAATGCCTAGTGACCAAATTTTGCTTGAAGACTCACTGAAATGACAAAATTTGACCTTGACACCTTAAAATCACTTTGTAAGAGCATGTTTGATCATTGGAGGAAGGCTGCAAAGACTGACACTAACACCTATAAGAACAAAAACTAGAATGGTACCTATGTCTATCCTTTCTCCTCTTTGGAGTATCCAACAATCTACCATCTCTAACTGTGTCATACCTATATTACCTGTGACTGCCATGTGACCTGCTACGATATGCCCCATTAGTTCGGTCCTACTACTCATAACTAATATGACGTGGTCCCTGTCACTACAAATTTGACAAACTCTGATGTATCACTACATTTACCTCTGCTTGTTTATCCTGTGCCTACATGATTCTATCATTATTTTCCTTACAATTCCTTATTTCTTCCTTTAAGATTCTTGGTGTATCTACCAAATCGGAAGAGTTCCCAACACTATACTTCCCTTTTGATTCATAGGGGGAGTCTTTGTAGTCTACCATCCTAATAGACATTTTATATCTTTTCCTGCAAGGTATATCATGTCAGCTAAACCAAATCACAATAAACCAATGTACCTTAGTATAGCTCAGGGAGGATACCTTGTCTATAAGATCAACATATCACCGTGATAAATGTATAACATAATCATGACAGCATATAGAAACACAACACATAAGTATATAACCATGCAACCATCATTCTAGCTAGGGTCCAATCATCAATGCATGACCTCATCAACAACACACACCACGACCCCATGCATGACAACAATCATTATATCATTGTACACTCGACCACATGCAAACTTTAACATACATAATAAATGTGTAACTAACCATACACATGCATAAACACATGTAATCAAGCATAAATGAACAATACTTGTAACCAAACCTACAAGAACAATACATGCAACCAAGCATACAAGAATGTAACCAAACATACAAGAATGTAACCAAGCATAAAATAATGATACATGTAAGCGACTGTTATGAAACTAGCTCACAAAAAGATAGAAAAGATAGATGAACGCCTTAGAAATAAGCCTCTTCGAGGGGGCAACCTCCTTTACATTACACAAATGAACAATTCTTAGATGGTACAAATGACAAGACCTCCTTTCTATATATAGGAGTCTAAG
>APFE030239302.1:19637-40526 GCA_000404065.3 Pinus taeda | reverse complement strand
TATTCCCATATTAAAAGGATAATTTAATATTATATATTGGACTTTGGAGCATCCTAACAATTGTGAAGGTTTTTTTGGTTCTGAGTGATGTGATGTGCCCTTTGCTACCCTTTTCCGAGATGTCATTTATACCTTATCTTCTTGGTGATGTGCTTTTTTGCTTCCCTTTCCTGTGATGTGCTTTATACCTTATCCATTATTAAGTAGAAATTCCAAGTGTATATTTTGGAAATAATAGAAATGATGGATCAATGATATCAATGAAACAAAAAGCATGGCTTCCATATAGTGAAGAAACCTTGTATATTGGCCCTTCATTATAAATGAGAAGAAACACCAATAAGTTAAAATGTGTCCTACCAAATTGCATAATAGAAAGGCTTTAATAGTCTTAAGATAAAATAGGCTATCAGAAAATATTGATGCACTTTATTAAGTAAGAATAAGGAGATGGTTTTCCCCTTGAGATTTCAAGTACTTTATAATCATCAGCACTGTAGAAAAAAACAAATAGCACATCAAATATGGATCTCAAAATAAACTAAAACCTCTTTGATTCAGATGGGTATCTCTTTCAAGGGAATGTACTGGCATGAAAATTGGTAATTGTTGTTCTAGGTTATGATCCATGCAAGGATAACCATAAAAAATTGTTGACATAGATTCAATTCTTTGGACAGTTGTCTAGATAGAACTGGACTCCAATAAGTTTGTCTCTTAAACATTTCCATTAGAATTTTCATTAACCATGTTAGAGAACTTGTCAAGCAATTCCCCACCTTTCTAGAGGAACACCTACCATCCTTTGCATTGTCTTCCTTACTTCATAATTAATAATATTGGAAGTCATGCAATCTACTACATAGTGGAGTCTCCATCTAGTCCAGTCTCCATTTACAGTGGAACTAAGTCTTGAAAATCTTTCTTGGGTGAAGTAAAAATTTAAATTCTCAATTGTAAATGGGGACGTTGACATTTGAAAATATGGACATCAATTAGAACTTTGAATTCTAAAAAAAATGATTAAAAACAATACCAACCCCACAAAACAAATGAATCCAAAATCAAAACCTCAATAAAAAAAAGGAAAAAGACCATATTGAACCTTTAAAGATAAATATGAAAGAAAAGGACCATATTAAACCTTTAATGCTAAATAACTTAAACCCTTGTAGCTAGTGACATACCTCATTAGTATAGGCTTCTTGCAAGGGAGTGTATTGAGTGTTACCACATAAATTGGAGGTCCCTCGAGAATATTGTATTTGACTTGCATTCACCTCTATAGCTTGATTGCAGGAAAAAAATATATAGTTATCATAATGTATGGTTGGCCTATGAATTTTCTTTGAAACTTTATGTTCATAATCCATGAAAATCAACTGACCTAATTATTTATGATTCTTTTAGACTCATCATTTTGCATGATTAGTATGAATATGTGAGTAGATTGTTTTGGATTCTCCATGTCTTCCATAGGTGTCATATTTTGTTACATTCATATAGTATACCATGATTCTCCATTTCCTCCATGGGTGTAATATTTTATTACATTCATAGAGTATAACATCTTTCAGTGAAATATCTACACTCTCATTCTAAAGATGCATTTGCTTAAGCACACTAGGGAGGCTAAAATTTTCCACTATACCACACTCATTATGTGCATCAGACCTAACAGATAGAAAAATAGAAGAAACAAAAGAAACAAAATGGGTATAGGAGACAACATATGATTCTTGTGACCCAAACTGTGGATTTTTGGAGGAACTACATGAAAAATTTCTCGCTCACCAAAGAGATTTCCTCTTCTTTGGGATTTTTGGTTGAGTGACAACTCCATGTAAAGACTTTTTATTTCTTTACAAAAGATAATATTAGTTAAAATTTTCTCTAAATCTATTTTACCAACAATTCTAATCACTTTCTCAATTGCATCTCTAAAATATGGCTCCCTCTCCAAATTGCACCTTTCTAAATTATTAGCTAAATTAGCAATTTTAGACCTTATAATTTGAGTATCCACAATTTTCAACAAATCGTTAATCATCTCTACAAAAATTACTTGTGTACACTAGTTCCTATTAGCAACTTCAAGTTTCAATATTTCCCTCTCATAGACATCATTTAACAGCTGCAGGGGCATCATCCTCCAACCCCTTCAGATCAGCCACTAGTCTCTTCAGTCACACAGTAGACTTACTGCCTCCTCCCATCCTAGTTTGCTAGATAACACAATTACTATGATGCAAGTGAATAAAAGCGCACATTTACTAGGCTTTGGGAGGGGAGAAATGTTCAAGAAGAATAATGATTAATTATTAATGTATGTGGTATGTGTAAGTCCAGAGAGAGACTAGTGAGTTATTTTATAGTTATTTATAATTTAAGATATATATAAGTTAAATAAAAAATAAAATAAATATATATATTACATCACTTATAAAATTATTATTTTATAATATTTTATTAAATTTTTTAATAAGTAAATTTAAGCATGCATGGTATATAATTAAATGGTTAAAAATTTTGAGTTTAAGGTGAATATAGGTTAATCTTAAGATCATAATTATTGATAGCATGCTATTTTTTATAAAACAAATAAAATGTCATTTTCATAGAAATTTAATATAGACCCACATAAAATTATTAAGATATATAGTTTGTCATGTATAGTGTTTAAAAATATGTATTTCCTCCTAAGAGGCTTCAATTTCAATTAAAGAGTATTGTAGAGTATCTTTAATTTTAGACTTTAACAATTAGATAGCTAGAAGTAGGTCTTTTCAGACACAAGCAAAGGGGTCTCATAGACATATTTGATATCTCCTTTTATTTTGACCTTAAAGGTTGGTGGTTGTTATTATTAGTATCCCATTAATTTTGATGATAACATGTTGTGTCAAATAACATAAATAATAGAATATTTTTTATGGGAAATTCATATAGTTTAACGGTAATCACTTTTGTTATATAATTCAATTTGATATATCACACTTTGAAACCTAATTAGATATATGGATATGAATATTACGACAGTTCTGACCTTGGTGTTAGAATTTATTTTATGGTTCCTAGAAAATAAATGGTGAAGACAAAAGAATGGGAAACAAAATTAGGTGTGTAGGGATAAGTCAAGCTAAGTTTATTGAACTCTCATCCAAGAAAAGGTAAATAATATTTTCTTTGCCAAGAGTTAAAAATTTTATGTGCTTAGTGTTTTTTCTAGTTAATTCCATGGTTGAAACCCCTTAGAATTAAATAGATTTTCTACCTAGAGGTTTAAGAAAAAAAATGTGAAAAGAAAAATCTTAACCAAAGATATAGATTCTATCCACAAACTTGAATTGAGAAATTATATTCCATTCAAAACACTTGTGCTAGAGTTTTAGATTCTAATAAATATTCTCTATGAAAAATTTGGTAAAGAATGTTTTTAAAATAAACTCTCAACCGAGACTTGAGATATCTCAATTCATAGTTTAAATTACACTTCAGATCTCGAGAATAAAAAATTATATTTTAATTAAACTCTCTCACAAGTATGGAATTCTAGTTCAACCTCTTGGAGAAAAAATTAAATGTTATAAATGAACAAAAATTGAAATATGGGTAGTCATTCAGCCTAGTCGGAGAAAACGACACTGGTTTCTTTCATGCTACCCGTTGAAAACTAGAGTAGTTGCTTTTTCCCGGCCATTCAAAGTGACAATAGTGGCTTCCCCGCAACAGGAGTTTGCATCGTTGTGGAGAAAAAGTGTTAAGGTGACCAGATCCACCATGTTTTTTAACCTTCAACCCTGTTGGATCATAAACTTAAGACCAAAGCTGCATACCTATTGGCTAATGAATGACATCGGGCTGGGGGTGTTTCTCTGATAGGTCCTCGCTAATTTCTCATCATTAGATTGAATTGTATGTCAAGAGGGAATTTTACTCTAGATCTGTCACTATTTTAATGGTTTGATGTGTAACCAACAATTATATTTCCAAAATAAAGATATTGTGCATGGTTGTTGAGAAATGACGACCCCACACTATCCACTTGTTGGTGGAGTAGCTAAAAATTGAGGACCTAATACACCAACTTTCTCATTGGAGTACTTCTTGTTTTCATGTAGCCAAGTAGTTACTCCAACAATGTAGGGGCATCAAATAGTACCAATCCCCCAAGTGCTGCATATGCCAACATTAGTTTAGCCAAACTTGAATATATTTAGGTTACTGTAGAATCTAGTTATAACCTTTTACAAGTATTTGAACCTTGTTGATAATTTCAAAACAGTTTGAGTGAAGAGAATATTCGACCTCCATAGATGGGTATAAATAGAAGGAGTCTGATATAAAGTGCAAAATTAAATAAGGAAGTCAAGGAGAAAATAAGTTGAAGCAAGAAGGGAGGAAAGTATAGATTTGGGACAAGCTTTTCCCTAGCTCTCTCTCTCACATGTTATAGTGGCCAAAGTTGTAGACTTATTGCACGTGTGAAATATTGAAGCTATGGGTATAAATTGTGAGTTTATGAAGGGGTTCAATCTATTGACTTGGTTTGACCTTGACTTAATTGGAACCAACAATTATCTTTCCAAAATAAATATGTTGTTCTTGACTATTGAGAAATAAATATCTCATTACCTTTTATTGGAAATTATTCTTCTTTTTACACATTTTCCACTCTAGATTGACTGCATTGGCAATTTACTAAACCTTTTTCCATCTGTTCAACTTGTAATTGTAAGGCATCTATGTAGAGTAGGATATTTTGTTGTGACTCAATTCTTTAAGTTATTTTTAGATTATTTATTATATACGACCTTTGGTGTGTTTCTACAAGAACTTGTTTTTATTTTGACCCTTTCCTATAATTTTCATTGTTCAGGCTCCTCCTTCAAGATATTAATGGGCCTTGTGTCTACATGGAATTCCACCTCTTCTCCTTCTTTTGTCGCATACAAGTATGACTCATATCATGTAAATAATTTTAATCAATATTTCCTTTACAAGTTGAGGTACTTTGCATGGGGACTTGACTTTTTAGATGCCTTAGAAAACTACATGTGAAAGATTATGGTGCTTCTTGTCTAAGAATTGCAATCCCTCTAACTTGTTTCGACATATTTTATGTTTGTTATTTTCCTTGTAGTTTGTAGGTTGTAAAGGATGTAACACTTCTGTATATAGGTTGTGACGATTTTTATATCATAGAAGTTTTGTCATGCTTCCATTGTATCTCCTCTTGTACTATTATTTTTTCAAGTAGCATAATCTGTGTATGGTTTTTCCTTCTGATGTTGATTGAGTTCATGTTATTTTATGCTACCATGGTAGCATGTACATATTTTTGATGTGTATATAATTGTGATTTTATATAACTATAAATTTTATTATTCATTTATAACTATAAATTTCTATATGTAATGTTGGGTGAGTGTAACGAACCTCTTTTGCCTCCCTGGAAATTTCACCCTTAGGCTCCATTCAATTAACAAACTCTTAATTTATAATTGGGTTTTTACTCGCCAACACTAGTGTATTTAATCAATCATTACAGATACAGTGATATAATACTCTTTAGATAAACCCTTAGTCATTAAGACTCAACTACGACATGGGATAATTTATAGTATACAATTAATAGGGCTCTTTGTTATCCCTATCTCATCATATTTGGAATAAATGTGAGAGTTTGGCTATAGCTAAATAGACTAAGAAAAATGATTAAAAATCCCAATACGAGTGGGATAAATGACATCATCACTTCTTTTCTTTAAGCAGCATGCAAGAATAATGGACAATTCTATGGGAGACATTTATGCATAACTCTTTCACATCCATAAACCTTCAAATATAGATATGACCATAATATCTTTGTCATGCATATGCATTCACATGTGAGTCACATGCACTACTCTAACCATGATTTCCATAAGAGAGGGAATTAAGAAAGTGATAATGATTTAACATCCTATCGAGTAAGGGTTTAAACATGATCACCTACCATGCAAGTAAATCTCATCTGAATAGAGGGAACATATTTAAATCTATTAATATCCAAGCACACAGAATTCCTTTGAATATTATCAAAACTAAGAAAAACTACTCATAAGGAAATTAGAATAGTAACAAAGAGAGAGTGATTAAGAATCAACATACAAACATTCCATGTAAATAACACCAACTAAATCTCACTTAGAGGGAGGAGCACCACCACCCAGCCATGAATCACCTTTGATTCCCCCCAAGCCAAAGATCTTGCCAAGGACCAAATGTCCTTAATTGACCAATGCGTTGGGTATTTAATACCCTCTTTCATGATTTAGTTACCATTAGCGGTGTCCCTCTTTATGGATATTTCCATTTGCCTAGGTCTTATACAGAAAAGCCAGTCTTTATCTCCCATGATGCTTTTCCAAATAAAACTTACCTTTATCTCTAGCAAAGCTTTTATGTCCGATGGATCTTTATCTCCCATCCATCTGATGGATATCCAATCCATCCAAGCTTATCTAGAATCACATCTAGAAGATTATCATGAAAGATTCATCTATATCCCATTCCTCATGGGATTTAGCAATCATCTCTTCTCTCTTGGTGCTCCACCCTCCAAGTGATTTATTTAATAATACATTGATTTTTATATTACATATCACCGAGCTTTCCTCATCTTAGGTTTAGAATAGCTTAACCCACATAGGAGGGTGTCAAACATAGCTTTCCTTGGCTTAGGTCTATAACATTTAATGCATAAGGTAGGATATCACACCTAGCTTTAACATAGCTTAGGTTTACAAAATGTAGTACACAAAGTAGGGGTGTGACAGTGAGGACCAATCAATGTTTTTGTTGTTTAAAAGTGTGCAACAAGGAATGCTAAAAATAGAAACGGTTAAAAATAGAACTACTATAAATAGCGGGGCTATAAATAGCAGTCCAACCATTAAATATCTTAGCTACAATGGGTGAAAATTGAAATTGCTAAAAATAGCTTTTCTAAAAATACCATTTCGAGATCCCTTCTTATTTTAGTCAGTCCCATAACTAAACATAGGAAGTAAAATTCGAATTTGATATTAACAACAGTTTCAAAATTAATAAATTAATTCATCTTGAGTTAATTACTTAAGGAAAATCAAACTTGAAGTCTATGTGAGGACATCCAACAATTTCTCCATTGATTGAGAAATTTAACCTTCAGTTAAAGAGATAAGGATGAGTTGTAATATTGAGTTGTAATGAGTTGACTTAGTTTAGCTTAGTCAAGTCGAGTTAGATTAATTTAATAGTTTGTTAAATTAATGAGAGTTCAGTTAGTTAATGCTTGCATGCATGTAAATACTGTAGTTTAGATAACTCAGTATTCACTCATGCATAACTCGTGCATGTCAGTTTAGTCAGAGACCCAGTTGAGATCAGATGGAGGGACAATGTACTATCAATTGCTAGGATATTCCATGGTGAATATTCCTTGCATGCAAAAGTAAAGTTATTCCATATGGATTGCACAGTTGGACCTAAGGTTATAGTGAGTGTGATGAGGCCATTTCACACATGTGATATCATTGGACCCCAATCAAAACTGCGCAATGAAATAGGAGGCTTTGAGGGCTTAAGGAAGATATATTGTATGTCTATTGAGTCTGTGAGCTGTATTTTTTTTATTACAGAGAGAGCAGGATAGCTTGAGAGCTAATTCTTTTTATAACTTGAACAATATTTCCACTTGTATGATAACACATAGTTTGGGTTTTAGGCTAGTGCTTTCCTGAGTAATATATCTTTTGTGTTATGGTTGATTACTTCTCATTCTCAGTTATATCTGTTCATGCTTGATGTTGCTCATGTTTGATCAAGCTTCCGCTAAATTTTTTGTAGAAGTAGATCAAGTGTTTTGCTTTAGTAAATTTCATTACTAGGTGACCTACAATGGGAATTTCTACATGGTACCGAAGAAAAAGTGATCAATGAATAAAATAATACAACGAGGAGAGGTACGAATTTTGGTTTTTGAATATTGAATTGATTTCTTATCACATCTATTTCATCGATGACATTCAGTGGTTTACTACTTGAATATGTCGTTGATGGCAACTCGAATTATATAGCCTAGAAGGATCGCATGGAGGTAGTATTAGAAGATAACAGTCTCAAGGACTTCATTTATCAAGAAGTCCAAAAGCCAGTCGATGCTACTCAAGTGGTGGAATGGAAAAATTGTGTGGCTAGAGCAAGGAGAATCCTCCTCGAGGGAGTTAGAGATCACATTGTCTTAAGCTTCCATGGGAATGGGACTCTATTTTTGATGTGGAAAACATTGAACAATATTTATTAGAATAGAAGTGATTAGAGGAAGCCAGCACTAAAGGACAAACTTCAAAAGATCAAGTGCGAAAAGGGCGACACAATCTCTACATTATTGAGCAAACTCACCACCTGCAGGGATGAGCTTGCAAGTGTAGGGGTCATGACTGCTGATAACGACATGGTGAGTCTAGCACTCCTTGGTATTCCAAAGAGTTGGCATAGCTACTAGGACTTGGTTAATGGAAGAGAGAAACTGCCAGATTTGGAACGACTTTGGTTGGACCTAATGCGGGAGGAGATAAGGCAGAGAACTAGGGATGGATCTTCATCAAAACAAGATGATGAAGCAAATCTATCTTTAGCAAGTAAAGCTAAGAAAGGGAAAGGGAAGGCATCCCAATCCATATCTTCTCATGGTGGGAAGAAGGTTGGCAAGTCGAAGGTACGATGCTTTCATTGTCATGAAGTGGGCCATTATGCTATGAATTGTCCATAGAAGAAATCCATGAAGGCTTCCTCAAAGGGATTTGATGGTGATTCACTAGCTTCATAATTTGAGCTAGATTTCTTGCTTATCACATGCATGGTTTCATCCATGGATGTGTTTAGTACGTGGATAGTGGAGCTTCTTTCCACATGTCGAGTGACAAGAATTTTTTCAGTACATTGAAGGAGAAGGATCTCCAAATGCGGATCGAGATGGGTGGTGATGGAAAATATTGTATCTCAGGTGAAGGTAGAGTTGTGTTTCAGAGGGAGCATGGTGCTCCTCTCACCCTATCTATTGTTAAATATGTACCACGTTTGAAAAAGAATCTTGTGTCTATTGCTATGCTAGAAGATAAAGGCTATGATGTGGTCTTTAGTAAAGGAAAAGTGTTCCTGAGGCATATTGGCACCAGATAGACCAAGCGAATAGGGATTCAAGTAAAGAATATCTACAAGTTGGAGGTAGATGACTCTGTTGCATTGAGTTCCAAAGCAGAGGTAGTGAAAAGCTAAGATGTTGGCGAGTTGTGGCATAGAAGACTGGGCCACTTGCAGATCATGTAGAAAATTTCTACCAACTTATCCAAGGCAAAACTAGAGCAAACAAACACATGTAAAGGATACACCCTGGGTAAGTATGTGAAAGCCTCTTTTCAAGGTTGGGATAGTAGAGCTGGAGCAATCTTGGAGTGAGTTCACTCAGATGTATGGGGACCATTCTCTACAGCCCCCACTGCTAAAAAAAGGTACTATGTTATTTTCATTGATGAATTTTCTCATAGACGTTGGATCTACTTTATGCAAAAGAAGGATCAGACCTTCTTGAGGTTTTGTGAGTTTAAGGCCTTGGCAGAGAAATAATCTGGGAAGAAAGTAAAAGCCTTGCGTAGAAATAATGGTGGAGAGTATGTTTCCCAATAGTTTAAAGGCTTCTGTGCTACAGAAGGAATTAAACGGGAATTGGCGGCACCTCATAACCCAAAACAAAATGGGGTGGCCAAAAGGAAGAACAAATCTATTGTGGGAGCATCTCAAGAGATGCTGCATGCCCAAAGGCTATCACTTCATCTGTGGGCTGAGGCATGCAATACAACAGTGTACCTTCAGAATATAAGTCCTCATTGTATTTTGGGGATGAAGACACCTATGGAGGATTTTTTGGGGAAGCAACCAAATGTGAGTCACTTCCATGTCTTTGGATCACTAGTTTTCCGTCATGTGACCAAAGATGCTTGGAAGAAGCTAGACCCAACAACTGAGTTAGGGATACTTGTGGGGTACACAGATACACCCCAGAACTATCATCTGTTTCTTCCTGCGAGTCAGAGGATCGTAGTCGGCAAGCATAGAGGCATGCAAGTGTCACTTGAGAGGGAGCTCAAGTTGCATGGCGATGAGGAAATTTTAGTTCCAGAGGAGGAGGAGCCTCCTGATGATGTGGATTAGCCAGATGTAGAGTACTGGACACTACCACTCCTGAAGAGTCTTCAAGAGATGGGTGGAAATGCTCGCGAGAAGCTGACATATTGATGCAGGTATGCAGGAGATAATGTGGGGCAGCCATCCTC
Organism: Pinus taeda; assembly: GCA_000404065.3. Lineage (NCBI taxonomy): Eukaryota > Viridiplantae > Streptophyta > Pinopsida > Pinales > Pinaceae > Pinus > Pinus taeda. The sequence goes on along the minus strand of APFE030239302.1, from coordinate 30,168 downwards.
TCACCATAGACAGACGAGATCTCTCGAGAGATACACTCGCTACATGGCCCTGATTGAGGAGTGTGTAGCGACCAAACCTTCATCTTTTCAGGAGGCAGTGCAACAACCATTCTAGGTTGTTGCAATGGTAGAAGAGTATGATTCTATCATATGGAACAGTGTGTGGGATGTTGTCCCTAATCCTGCAGACAAGTCAGTGGTTAGTTCCCAATGGCTTTATAAGGTAAAGTAGGCAGCTGATGGTAGTGTTGAGAAACACAAGGCAAGGTTTGTTGCCAGTAATTTCTCATAGGTTGAGGGGATCGACTATGATGAGACCTTTGCTCCCATAGAAAGGTACTCATCTATTAGATTGATGGTAGCTCTATCAGCTCAGATGGGTTGGAATATCTCTCAAATGGATGACAGAAGAGAATGTTCCTCAATGGGAAGATTGAGGAAGACGTATACATTAAGCAGCCTGAAGGATTCGAGACCTTCAATCGTGAGTCACATGTTTGCCGACTCAGGTGAGCACTCTATGGGATGAAGTAAGCATTGCATGCTTGGTATACCAAGATCGACATCTATGTCACTCGGTTGGGATCCACAAAGAGTGATGCAGATATGAACCTATAACACATCATGGTAGATGGTAAGCCATTGATTATTGTACTTTATGTCGATGATCTGATTTCGACTGGTGATGAGCGATTGATATAGTCTGGAAAGGAGGACCTTGAAAGAGAGTTTGAGAGGAAGGACATGGCCCTCATGCACTACTTTCTAGGCATGGAAGTGTGGCATAAAGATGGGGAAGTATTTGGGTCTTAAGGCAAGTATGCCAATGGGATACTCAGGGGCATTCAAATGCAGAAGTGCAAGCCCATGCTGACTCCTCTAGTTAGGAACTGGAGGAAGGAGTATGCTAGCTCAGGTGAGGTAGTAGCTACTACTGTTTATCGACAACTGGTGGGCTCACTCATGTATCTGGTGAACACATCACCTGACTTATGCTTTGCGGTGAACCAGTTGAGTCAAGCTATGGTTCAACCTACCAAACTATTTAGGAAGGCAGCAAAGCATGTGCTGAGATATCTCAGAGGTAATATACAGTATGGATTATGGTACATATAGACAAAGGGAGTGAACCTGCAAGGCTTCATGGGCACGGATTGGGCAAGTAGTCCATCAGGCCGAAAGAGTGCTTCTGGAGGAATCTTCAACCTTGGTTGAGCTGTAGTTTCTTGGTATAGTAGGAAATAGAGATTAGTTGCACTTAGCTCTGCTGAGGCTAAATACATGGCTGCAAGTCATGTAGCACATGAGACCATTTGCATGCAGAAGTTTCTAGTGGGATCGTTTGGTCAGATGATGGATCCTACTGTGATATATTGTGATAATCAAAGTTGAATAAAACTGTATGAGAATCAAGTGTTTTATGATAGGTCTAAGCATATAGATATCTGTTTACATCATCTACGGGACTGTGTGGTCAAGAGGATCATGATGTTGCAGTATGTTTCGACCGAGGAGTAGGATGCAGATATTTTGACTAAGGCCTTGTTAAAATCCAAGTTTGGGATCCATAGAGACAGGATCAGGGTTATTGATAATCCCTTTCTTATTGAGAGGGAGTATTGAAACGTGTGCAACAAGAAATGCTAAAAATAGCATTGCTATAAATAGTCGGGCTATAAATAGAAGTTAAACGATTGGAGACCTTAGCTACAATGGGTGAAAAGTGAAAGTGCTAAAAATAACTTTTCTAAAAATAGCATTTTGGGATCCCTTATTTTAGTGAGTCCCTGGACTAAATATAGGAAGTAAAATTCGAATTTGATATCAACAAGAGTTCGAAAATTAATTAATTAATTCATCTTGAGTTAATTAGTTAAGGAAAATCAAACTTGAAGTCTATGTGAGGACATGCAACAATTTATCCATTGATTGAGGAATTTAACCTTCAGTTAAAGAGATAAGGATGAGTTGTAATATTGAGTTGTAATTAGTTGACTTAGTTTAAATTGGTCAAGTCCAGTTAGATTAATTTAACAGTTTGTTAAATTAATGAGATTTAAGTTAGTTATTGCTTGCATGCATGTAACTACTATAATTCAGATAACTTAGTATTCACTCATGGATAACTCATGCATGTGAGTTGAGTCAGAGACCCAGTGGAGATTAGATGGAGGGACAATGTATTATTAGTTGCTAGGATATTCCTTAGTGAATATTTTTTGCATGCAAAAGGAATGTTTTTCCTTATGTTTTGCACAGTTGGACCTAAGGTTATAGTGAGTGTTATTAGGCCAATTCACACATTTGATATCATTGGACCCTAAACAAAATTGCGTGAGGAAATAGGAGGCTTGGAGGGCTTGAGGAAGATATATTCTCTGTCTATTGAGTCTATGAGTTGTATTGTTTTGATTACAAAGAGAGCAGTATAGCTTGAGAGCTAATTCCTATTGTAACTTGAACAAAATTTCAACTTATATGATAATACAGATTTGGTGTTTTAGGATGGTGGTTTCCCTAGTGATATATGTTCAACGATATGGTTGATTACTTCTCATTCTTAGTTATATATGTTCGTGCTTGATGTTGCTCATGTTCGATTAAGCTTCCGCTAAATTGTTTGTAGAAGTAGATCAAGTGTTTTTCTTTAATACATTGCATTACTAGGTGATCTACAGTGGTAATTTCTACATTTACATGAGTGAAACCTCCCTCACTATACACTTGTTGCTTGAGAAGCTAATACAAAAGAAGAAAGAAGTACCTAATACATCACATTTCTCATGGGATTACTTCTTGTTTTGGAGTAGCCAAGGGGTTATTCCAAAAATGTACAAACATCAAACAGGACCAAACCCCCAAGCGCTACATATGGAAACATTAGTTTTTCCAAACATGAATAAATTTAGATTATTTAGAATCTAGTTATAACCTTTTACATTGTTTGTTTTTTAGATTATTGTTTGGGTGAAAAGGGTTATTCGACCTCCATAGATGAGTATAAATAGAAGGTGATCAGCCTCCTTTGTAAATACGTTCGATCTACAATCAAGGAGTTTGATATGAGGTGAAAAATTCAAGAAGGAAGTGAAGAAAGGCTAGGTGAAAATCAATATTTTGGTCAAGATTTTCTCTAACTCTCTCTCACACATGTTTTAGTGGCAAAAGTTGTAGACTTACTGTGGGTCTGAAATATTGAAGCTGTGGGTAGAAATTGTGAGTTTATGAAGTCCAGGGGGATTTTCCCTAAAATTCAATCTAATTTTTTGCCCACCCTCTCAACTATTTTTCCACTTTATAATTGTTTATTTAAGAAGACCTAATAAAGAAGAAAAGGAAGATAAATAAAGTTAACAAAAAAATATTAAAGTTAATGAACAATTGATTTAATTTAACTTCCACATTGCATTCTCCAACAATTTTGTAGGGACTGTTATATATATACATCTCATATTATTCTTCTCAATTAAGTTCTCCTTTCTCTTCTTTACTCTATTGATCTCACATATTAAAACAAATAAATATAAAATATTATTCAAGGAAAAATGTCCCATTATAGATATGCCTGATATTTAACATGGGAGGAAACATATTTTCTATACTTCCATCATTAACCTAAAAATATATTTAGGCCAAAAGAAGGAAGTATACCAAAGATAAGGCAAGTACTAGCAATTTTCATCGTCTCTAATTCTACTTTTTCCACATTACCATTGAGCCAAACCAGATGTCTTTCACACAGGGTCTTGAGAAAATACACGAAATAAAACATCTCATGACATAAGCCTCATTTATATTTTATTTTCAATATCATATTACAGTGACATATATTTATCTATTATTTCATAGTAATTGAAATATATAATATAACTCTAAAATGTAAGGTAATCAAGTTTTTTATTAATATAAATTATTTTAAAATAATAATTAAATAATGAATTTTGATTAACTCTAACCTTTTTATGAATAGTTTAAAAAAGTATTTGTATTCAAAAAATAAAATAATTTTATTTCTTTTTATTTTTAGATGTGAGAATATGGAAAATATATTATCAACTAGAAATGAAAATAGTTTTTATTTTTCCTTACATGTATATAAAGTCCAAGAATGAGTGTGTGAACAACAATAACAAATATGTCAAACTATGGATATACTAAACAATTGCGCCCAGATCCAAGGTTGACTAATAAGGATATAAACAATGAATTCATTATGGTTGACAAGTATTACACCCATATTTCTACTATGGTTAGCGAAAGTTATGCATTTTCTACCATGGAACTAGAAAATCATATAGAGAAAGTTCATTATAATTATTGCAATGCAATAAATAGAAAAACACGTAGAAAAACTCATTAAGTAAAGAAATGTTAATACCACATTATTTTTCAAGATTCCAAACAAGATGCTATATGCGTCAAATATAGTCATTTGGTCATATCAACTCGGTTGCAGTTGAAAGAAATGAATAATAGAAAAAAATATGACAATGGAAGTTATTGATAAAATATCAAGATAACATTCTTGAAAATTTTCCACTTACACATTATTAGAGGAAAAATTCTTTATATATAGATGTGTAATTGTAAATTATATTAAGTTCATTATTGTCTCCTAGATAGTTACCCAATTGGACCATAAATTAATTTCATAGGTATATATGTTGTCTTGAATTTAAGGAGACAAAGACTTCTTATATTGTTATATATTTCTTATATTGTGATATTCATGTATATTCTAATATTATAACAATAAAAAAATATTAATGAATAACATTATGGTAGTGCATGACTTATTAAATTTATAAACGGGGATGCTATATTTTCAAGAGCACAGGATTGTCAACTATGAAATTCTAAATTTTGATAAGAGATGTTATTCATTTACAATGTTATACTATTATTTAAATAAAGTATTTTTCATTTATATTGTTATGTTATTACACTGTAATTTTGTTATATCTCTTAAGTGTAGCATTATAGTTTGACTATGTGGTTGAGAATTAAACCACATTCTAGCTTTTATAAGATTGGGATAATGATTTAGAGCCAAGATGAAATATATTGTTAGATACAGAGTCTCTACCATTTCTATTTCTAATTTAAATGTTTCAGCTCATACTTTATATTCTACTTCAAATATCTAGACTAAGAGTCTATACTTTAGTTAAACTTTTTGACAAGAAGAGTATGGGATTCTAATTAAACCTCTTTGCTAAAAATTTAGATGATATAAATAAATAAAAATTCAAATATGGGTACTCATTCTCCGTAGCCCATGAAAACTAGAGTAGTTTCTTTTAACCTAGCCATTTAAAGTTAAAGTAGCTGCAAACTAGAGTAGTTTCCTTTACATTTCCATTTAAAATCACAGTAGTGGCTTCCCCACGATAGGAGTTTGCATCGTGACCAAAAGTGTTAAGGAGAGTTGTGGGTAAGTAAATTCATGAATTCATGATATAGAATCAAATGTTAAAAAAAAATGATTTTAAGGTGAATATAGGTTAGTCATAATATCCTAATTATTGATAGCATCTTGTCCTTTATAAAACAGATAAAATGTCATTTTCAGAGAAATTTATTTTAGACCGACATAAAATAATTAGGATATATAGTTTTTCATGTATAGTGTTTAAGAAACGTGTTTGCAATTGGTAGTTTCAATTAAAGAGTATTGTAGAGTATATTTGCTTTTAGACTATGGCAATTAGATATATAGAAGTGGGTATCTTGAGACACAAACAGAGGGGTTTCATACACATTTTTGGTATCTCCTTTTATTTTCACCTTAAAATTGGATGGTTGTTATTATTAGTAATCCATCAATGTTGAGGATAACATGTTGTGTCAAATAACATAAACTATAAATTGCACCATATGTTGCAAAGGAAACACAGTAGAGCATCAGAAAGAGTAGCATAGAATATTATGTGATATGTTATGGGATTTAATTGAATATTTAATTGATAAATATGAATTAAGGATAGCAATCAGGGTTTATCCCAATGAAGCATGTCTCATACTAATCAAATTCACATGCATCACACAAATAAGGTCAAATCCTTTAAAAAATTTAAATCAAATCCACATGCATCATATAGATAATTTGAATCCTTTCAATGTTTTCAGGCTTCAAACTAAATCACTATTGTATTAATCATATCTTCTTTCATTAGAAAAACAAGTTCCAATCCATTCAAAATTTTTAATGAAATCCTCATGCATCATACATAGAAATTGAATTCTTTAAACTTTTTCATCCTTAAGAATAATTTACTATTGCTAATAATTTGCATTTGGTGGGCCGTAGCCATACATTAGCATGGAAGATTGATTTTAGAAATGTCAAGCAAGAAAGAAAAGATCTACTTAGTGGGTATTATGTGGCCTCCACTAATTTCCATGATTATTCCTCTAAATAATGGGAATATTAGTCAAAATCTCAAATGGCATACAATGAAGCTTCCAAACTATAAATATTTTTAGATAGCATATTGTACCTCACATATTATTGGTTATTAATGTGGATTAAATACAATATTCATTACGAGGTCTTGTTTCAAACTTTGTATATTGTCACGTTTTGTTGTTCCCAATCAAGATTTTCCTTTCCCATTTTATTTTTTCTTCCAAGTCTCTTTCATGCTCTGAGGATTGTGGTTGAGAATTAAAATATAGATTCCTTAAGATCCTTGGGAGTATTTGGAAGAGATTCTTTTTGAATTCATATGTAAACTATGATATGTATTGTGTTTTATGTTGTAAATATTATATACATATCCATCTGTAATAATTGAAAATGACCTGTGTGTAGATATTCCTTTTATAATAGTAAAAGTTTTGTCTCTTAACTACATTTTTCTGATTTTTCTTGCCCATTAATTTTTTTTAAATGGAAATTGTATTAGATATTTTTCACTACAAAGGTCCATCATCAAGAAGACATAGGTATACCCTATCCAACAAGGAAGGAAAGCAACAATCAACTCTTTCCGAGCAAGCAACTCTGATCTAGAAGTTGTAATTTATCCCAAATGGACTGAATTAGTTACCTAATGAAAGGTTTTTGGACACAAGATTTTCCACTTAGAAGAAATATTAGTCACCCATAAAATGTTTCTAGACACAAGCTTTTCCACTTATAAGGAATGCACTTAACTATGATCATATCTTAGATAGGCATGCTTGCTTGGGTGATTGATCATGCCATTTTGTTTCCATGTAACGAACATATCTTAAAAGTAATAAAGCTTTCAATCATCTAAAGGGTCATTTCAAATGAAATTTAAAATTTGGAACGTGATTTTATCCCCTATTCCATGTTAAAAAAATGTCATTCGAGTGGTAAATGTATTTCAACATTAAAGAAACTGGGGAAAGGTCCTCATTTAAAAACCCCATAAATCACAATCATGGTGAAAACACTCAATATAAATACAAAAATAGTTCGAGTTAGTGCATGGTTTGAATCATTCATCTAAATGGGCATTGTATTAAACCACAAATCCATGTTTTTAAATGTAATTTAAACTTTGGAAAGTGCACTTATATTCTATTTCATATGAATTAAATGTCATTTTAGTGGAAAATGAATTCTATATTTAAAGAAGTCAGGGAGAAATTCCTCATTTCAAAACCTCTAATTTAACATCACAACTAAAATATTCTTTATCTTATGCCTAAAAAAAAATCACCTCTTCCATTTTCTTTCCTAGCTCCACACTATTAAATATGATCATTTGTGGATTCATTTGTTTTGTTTGTCACTCTCACTTTTGTATAAGACAAGCCATTGTTATTTTTGTTCCACACTAACATTCAAGATTATGCACATGGATCTATGGATGTATGATCTATGGAAGAATAATTGGAAAATGACGCATCCATGTCAACTCTTTATTTTGGTTTCCTTGTAGGAGTAATTAACAAAAACATGTATGTAGTTGGAGGTTATAGTAGGTGCCCTCTTGAATGCCATTATCTCCATTGCCTGGAATTTTATGATCACATTGAAAACACATGGAGGGATGCAAAAAGTGCACCAGGATCCATTGCTGATAATCCTTCTAATCTTCTTAAACATGTAGCAGTGGTAGATGGGAATATATGTGTAACAATACCATAGAGCATTAGAGTTTAGATGAATGGGTAAAGTACTATCTTCTTACAAATACATGGTCACAAATAAAGTCGAGCTTACTTGAAGGATGGGGGAAGCCACGCATTGTTATAGATGGTAAGCTCTATATTAATAATTTAGTAGTTATAAGGAATATATTCCATAATATGTTTATTGGGTGACTATAAAGTGTCATGTTGAATATTTTCTCTTGGGTTGGGATCCAAAATTTATTTTAGCAATTCCAAGTAGAAAAAAGATGATTTACTTGGTGGGTATTATGGTGTCTGCACTCATTTCCATAATAGTTCATCTAAAGAATGGGAACATGAGTCAAAATATCAAATTGTATACAATGAAGATTCCAAATGGTATACAATGAGGATTCAAAATGGTATAGCTTGGGGCATTGTAAATGCAATATTCATTACCAAGTCTCTTTTCAAAGTTTGTATACCCACACCTTCTATTTTTCCCAATCAGGGTTCTTATATCATAACAAATAATGCAAATTTCCTATGGAACAAACAATTAATGGTGATATTGATAGAGTTTTATAGAGATTTCCTCACTGGGTTCCATTCTTGTTGTGGTCTTAAGTGATTTCAATAAAATAGTTACACATTATACCCTTGATTTCCTTCTATCTAAACATGGGTATAGTTTATAAAATCCACACAAAATTCCTCGTATAATAAGTGAGTCATGATGAGAGAAAGGCCACAAAAAAGAACTCGTATGCCATCTATAAGAAAAACTACACACCATACTTTAAGAGTCAACACAAGGAAATGCCACAAGTATCGGATAAAAAAATAAATTTGAAAATGCTAGAACTTGTGGAGCCCTATAAGGGTAACAAGAGAGACCATAGTGGAAAATTCCACAACAAGAAGGAGATCCATATGGTACTTAAAACAAAAACCATGGTAGCATGACTTAGTGAAACCAACTCATCCCAATGTCAAACTTTAAGTTATAATTGTTTATGATAACCTTAAAAGAATAAAATGTTATTACTTTTATTAGATGTTATAAATTTCATTAAAATGAAAAATTAGTTAATAAAATAAATTTAAATCAACAATTATTAGAAATTTTTAGTTTGTATTACATTTGCAAAATTCAAGCGTCTATTTTCCCTAAATCAATATATGTATTAAAAAACAATAATGTCATGGATCATTATATTACTTAATTCTTAAGAAAATATAACCCCACTTACTACAAATATTTCAAAATGTTGGAAGTTGAGTAATTGAAACAATTATATATATATCTCAACAAGAAAATGCTATTATTTTTATTTCATGTTATATATTTCATTGAAATAAAAAATTAGCCAAAAAAATATATTTTAATCAACCATTCTTAGAAATTAAAAATTAGTTAATAAAATAGTTGTAAATCAACAATTCAATTAATAATTTGTATTACATTTGAGAAATTCAAGGATCCATTTTTTCAATTAATTTATGTATTGACAAATAACAATATCATCCAAAATGATATTACCAAATTATTAAAAACAATAACAAAAACCCCACTGACTACAAATCTTGAAAAATGTTGGACGTTGATTAATTGAAACAATTGTATTTGTGTCTCTACAACAAATATATACTGATATAAAACCTAAGCTATGATATCCATTCTAAATCAGACATGAATCATTGTTTCCAAACAAAGTCTTTGCCAATAATAAGAAATACTTATTAGTCTCTCAGCATCATTCCTGCCTAATGCTACCACAAATATATGTCATTACCATTATGGATTACCTATAAAACCCAAAAACAACAATTTTTGTGTTGCTTTCATATCGGTGTTCCCTTGAAACCATGACTTGTGACTATGATTTTTATATAGGTTAGACAGTGTCCTACATTTGTACAAGGAATCATTGATTTCTCAACTCTTCTAATATTCTTGTGCTCGCAAAGCTATGAACTATGATCACGAACAAAATTTTATCGCATGAGAGAGAAGCCACACAAAATACGTCCTGTAATGTGTTGAGCGACGATGCGAGAGAAGCCATACAACATACCTCCTAAGCCACCTATAAGAAAAAGGAGAGGTCATAGCCTAGCAATCAACACATTAGGAAGGAAATTATACAAGTATTGCATAAAAAATAAATTGAGAAAATCCACAACTTGTCCAACCCTACAAGAGTAACCAAATAACCCATAGTGGAGAAGGCCACAAAAAGAACAAGATCCATATGCTACAAAAAGAAAAAACGTGAGAGTTATTGTGGTAGCATGAGGTAATGCAGCTAACCCATATAGTTGTCAAAAATTATGTTATGATTGTTTATGATAATATTAAAATAATAAAATGTTATTATTTTTATTTGATGTTATATATTTCATTAAAATAAAGAATTAGTTAATAAAATAAATTTAA